>CABEEJ010002945.1:68682-82874 GCA_901482245.1 Timema douglasi
AAAAAAAAAAAAATACATCATAATATGGCTATAAGTAACACAGTTCTAGTGAATACATGTTGTGCACCAACCTAATATGAAATATTACCTATATCTTTCATCACGAGCCAAGGCCCGCGCATGTGCACAACATTTTGCTTTTTATTTCAATACTTTTTGTTTTGGATCGGAGCTATTTATATTTTATATACTGCCTTTTTTCCTTTGGTTGAATTAACTAAACTAATTAAATCGACTTTTGTTACCGGCATTATCAACAACAAATATTGGCATCGGCAATATCTGTAAAAGGGATTATCGACCCAGCTCTAAGATAAAGTGCATTGAGCAAAAACATTTTGTAATAAATAAAATGATAGAATAGTAGGAAAATAGTAAAGCACAAATAAAAGTAAAAACATCACTGAAGATAACACCCTGTTTAGTCTAAGTACTACTATTTCCTAAGGAAGATGCTATCACTAAAATATTGAAGTTTGCGTAATTAGTTGTTAGTGTTTTTACTTTTATTTGTGCTCTAGTATTTTCCTACTATTCTATCATTTTATTTATTACAAACTACTTGGCTGTATAACACCTTCCTACTTACGTCCACGTCCCGTTCCATCCCATCCTTCCTGGCTTTCCTTGCCACTCGATCTGCTCTTTTCTTCGTCTCCCTCTATTATTTCTCTGTTTCTTCATTCATATTTTTAAAACGCCTTCTGAATACTTGATTCTTCTCTTTCTCTTCTACTGCTTCCTTCACCCTGTCATTCCATCAGGATGTCTCTTTCCACTTCTCCTTATTACTTGTCCTCTACTAATCACTGGTTTTTATTTTTGTGTTCACCTAATCAAAGACTCAATCTGCGTTATATACATACACTAATTACACTAATAGGGTAGGGATGAAAGAAGTATAATTTTGAGTTCAATGTTCCTGCATTTTTATGGAGCGAGAAGGGCAAAGCATTTATGAAAAAAAAAACCTCAAATCAATACATCAGACTGAGATTGGGACACCAATCTTTCTCTGACCAGCAATCCTGTCTAACAAAAGAGTGACACATTAAGCCATGCGACCATCGATACGAGTACACTTTGTTCAACTATATAGTAGTTCAAGTACCACACATAGGGGCACCACATCACTTATATTTCCCATATAAAGAAAAGAAGCCAGATCTTAATCACAAATTAAGATACATTTTTTGGACTTGGTGTTAAATGCTTTTCTCTATGAGTTTTTTTCACCACATCTCACTACCTGCTAGGGTTGTATGCATATTTATTAATTATACTAATGGAGTATGGAGGATAAAGATGGAATTGAGAAGAATTGTACCCTCAATAATTTGGATAAATAATGGAGACTCTCAATACACTCGATCATGATTCAAAGCCCTGATCTCCCAATCACTAGCAGTCCAGTCTGTTGGGGGAGTCACACCTTAGAACAGATGTGTCAAACTCATTTGACCATAAGGTCTCGTGGAACATTAAAAATACTGAGGGGACCACATTTAAAACAAATTGAACTGTCATTATCTTGAATAATAATATTTTCAACTTAGCATATTTTTTTTAGTAGGCCTCATTATATAAATCTTTAGCACTAACCCAATCAGTTTTTCAAAAAATTTGAAACACATTGGTGTTAATGTCAAGCTTTAAATCTCCTTAAATTTATTTTTATAAATTGTTGACAAATGTCTACCCACTCTTCCCTGATAAGTTTCAATAGAATGAATCATAGGTCAGGGAATTGGTTGGTAAAGATCGATTTTCTTTAAGATTTTCCAATGACACCAGTGTAAAGTGTGAACTGTGTTGTTCTTTTCATTGTAAAAGCCATCTTGTGTTTGTCTCCCTTTTATATATTTCTATCCACCTTTCCTATACCTTCTTCCAAATATAATACAATTACCCAATAAAGCAAAAAAGGTTTTACTTATAGAGATATACCCATAAATTGAGAGATATCTTGTGTTTAGCTCGATTTCATGCTTGAAAACAACTGTTAACATATGTATCTGCTGTTAAACAATGCACATTGCTGGTTGAAAATTTAACAACTCTTAGGAATTGATCTTTGTTGAAGAAAGAGTACAGATTTTGGTACACCCACCTCACAATTATCTGAATTATAACAAATTATCCAAATTAACGTTTATAAAAAGATGAATAGGGTTGCCTATCAAGTGTGAGGAAGTGTTGTACAGGGTGTACTTTGTACCCATTGTCACATATGTAGCAGAAACATGGACAGTGAATGAAGAGAGACTAGGGAAGTGGATGCCATAGGAATAAAGTATGTGAGGAGCATGTTAGCTGTAAAGAGGAGAAACAAGATTAGGAATGGAGTTATCTGGAAAAGATTATAATAATTTCAATTTCCTTTATTATAGTGCTAGCCAACAGTCGTGAGTCCTATAACAGGCCAGCGCTGAAAAGTACACAAGTACCATAAAAACACATAGTAATAACGAAATTAAAAAATCTATAGCTAAATAATGATACTGATGAATAATTACAAAATAATTAATAACAATAATACTTAGCAATGCATCTTACTACCCTTTTGGGTTATATGCTTACGTATTAATTAAGCTAATGGGCTAGGAATTGGTAAGGTTGAATATAGAGGAAGTGAAATCACATTTTTTTAGAGGGAGAGTGGATTAGGAAAAACAATCCCCAGTCCACCCAAGCGAGATTCAAACCTTGATCTTCCCGTACTCGTCAGTCTAGCGTAACACGAAACTAGCGCGTTAGCTAACGATGTCGCCGAGGCGGGTATTTGGGAAAGAGTTGGAGTTCAGGGATTACATGAGATAGTAGAGGAAGCAAGACTGAGATGTTATGAGGATGCAAAAAGAGAGGATGCTGAAGAAAATGTTGGCATATAGGGCCTAAGTATGTGGGGAAAAGAGTGTAGGGGAGGCCAAGAGAAAGATGGGAGGAGCAGATAACATAAAGTGTATAAGTGAGGAGGGGAGAATGGACGAAATTAAAGGAGAAAGAATGGTGGAAGGATAGAAGAAGATGGAGGAATTTTACTAAACAGACCCGGCCACAGGCTGGAAACAGTTGAAGATGATGCTCAATAGTTCATAATTAGGTCTACAGGTGGCACAATATCATGGATTAGGTCGTGAGCTAGACACCCATGCCATAGACGATTTAACCAGGTTTCTGCGCAGTTCAAACTACTATGTCATAAATAAAATTTGTACTTTTCAAAAAACATGAACATTTTTTTCCAACCCTTTATAACAAATTTTACTGATGTAATATTCAAAATGTAATTATGTTTGTTTCCTTAACTGCTGCACTCAGCAAATCTGGGCATTGGTATACCCGTGTTGGCTAGCAACTACATACCCCCTTCCATCAACGTTACTCTGCAGAGCGAGAACGGGATCTTGGGACTGGGGCCTTTCCCCAAGAAATCCGAGGTTGACGCTGACCTCATCAACGCTGGCAAACAAACAGTCACGGTCACTCCTGGGGCTTCCTTCTTCGGCAGTGATGAGAGTTTTGCCATGATCAGAGGGTAAAGTATCATTTGTTAAGATTTTAGTTTTGTGTATATTTTATTTATAAATGGTTGTGTTCTGATTAGACTTTTGAAAAAATATTAAGGAGCGCATGGTTAAATAGGTCAGACACTTGTATGTCACCAAACTAGTGCAGTGTGTCCTGGGGCCTGCAAAACTTGGAAAACAGTTAAAAGTCAGGTACTCATCACGAATCTCGTTTAGTACAGTTATCCATCTTGCGTATACTAATCTCAATTCTAAAGTTCAACATGGGATTCACATCTCATTTTTCCACCCCTTTACTGCGTGTTTTAGCCAAAGTTGAGTCATTAAGCTGTCTAAGGTGATCTTTTGATGTCTCGATATGATCTAACTTAGATTGTACTACTCAACAACCCATTGCTATACTCTGACATCCTTTAACTCATTCATAGTGTCACAACTTCAAAATGTATATGTGTCTTAAATATTATGACATTAAATTGCGATCGTAATAAAATAATGTTTATAATAAAGTGACTGGAAAGTTGGAAATTCGCTGTGGAAAACCTGGAATAGTCGGGGAATTTAAAAATACAATTTGGCTGGAAATCCTGTAATAGGTGTAATTTAATTTCTAGCTTTGTCAATCATATAAAAGTATTTTTAATGTGGTAATTAAAGGGGTAGTTCATTCATTCCCCTGTATCTAACAAGCTTAGGAGTAAGTAGTTCAAGGGGAGTTATGACTAAGAGTATGTCATTCATTATTCACATGGAGAATATATATCTTTTAGTTTAAATAAGGTTGTAGAGTTGGAAGAAGCAGACTTAAGCGAAAGGAGAAGAATTGAATCAATTAAAAGAGGAAGATGGAGGCATTTTACTAAATTGACCCAGCTATAGGCTGGAATCATTTGATGATAATGATGATTATTATTACTGTATTGACCCGAAAATAGTCTTCATAAAACCTTAATGCACCCTTAAATAATACTGTATTGGCCCGAATTTAGGCCGTACGCTAATTTTTCAACCACTTTCAAAGAAAAAACAATATTCCCACTTAAATATGATCATTGTATATTAAATGATTTGAAAATAAAAATTACTTACCGGTAGGGGCCTACACTTAAAATTAGTTTACTTAAATATATAAAATCACTTTGAGAGAAAAAAAAGTAAGTTATTCATACTCAAAATTAAATCGCTTGGAAAAAAAAAGTAAGTTATTAATACTCAAAATTAGATCACTTGGAAATTAAAAAATAATGATACACTTAAAATGTAATCACTGAAAAAATAGTCTAATAATGAGACACTTTGAAAGGAACAAACTATTATTCATCACTACTTTCATCAGTGTCTCTTTCTTCACTCTCATTGGTCTCTTCTGCATGGTCCTCCAACAAAATATCATCTTCTGTGCCATCCATCTTATTGGATAGGCAGCAATTCTTGGATCCAGCAGATATCCTTCCCCAAGCAGTTAATATCCACTTGCAAAACAGGTTCATTGAAGGCTTTTTAATTTTGCCACTGGGGGTTAGGGGATGATCTCCTGACAAAAGCCAGTCTGAATACTCCCTCAGGAGGTTGTCCTTGAAGGGTCTGTTCACAACCACATCAAGGACTTGTTGTGAAGTCATACCTCCTGGAATAACAACAAGATCTGAATTTGTTGCCTTGACTTTATTATTCACATTTGGAGTAAGATGCCCTTTGAATGCATCAAGCCCTAACATTGCCCGATTTTTTTAGAAGAGCTCCAGGTCATTTATTCCACACGACTGCTAGACAATCACACATTCATTCTGCTGTCATCCACCCCTTCTCTTGACACCTGACAATAATTCCGCTGGGGAGGGTTTTTCTGCTTAAAACTACATATGGGGTTAGCCTCCTATCGTCAGCAGTTACAGCTAACATAGCAGTAATGTGCAATTTTTCATTGCCAGTGGTCTTTACAACAATGGATTTGGATCCCTTTTCATCCATGCAAGTATTACTTGGTATGTCGAAATACACGGGTGTTTCATCGGCGTTTCCAATTTGACTAAGAAGATAGTCATTCTGTCTACGGAGACCAATTACATAACGTTGATATTTCACCAATATCTCTGCGTAGTCAGTGGGCAACTTTTACGCTAAAAAAGTTATTTGTCTTAGTGACAGATCACTTCTGCGCATGAATCTTCAACACCACCTAAGGCTTGCCTTGAATTCCCTTTGTGGCACTTGTAGCTCTCTTGCAAATTCTTGTGCCTTCAATCTGATTACGTCACGACTTATTGAATATCCATCCCGTCTCTTTTCCTTTACAAAAGAAAGAACAACGCACCAATTTTGGGATCACGGCTATGCTTGGTTCCTCGAAAGGCTTGTCGCGTTAAATTGGTGTTCTTAAGTTTGTTATTTTATAAAATCCAATGATGTATGTTCTTCTTATCAATTTCGTATTTTCTTCCCCCTTCCCTATTACTAGTAGTTGCTGTGTAGTTTATCACCGCTAATTTAAAATTGGCATCATAACTTTGTCTAATTGCCTGGCTAAAACACACTTTTTTCTCGGCATTATCCACCATGTTACACTTCCAAATTTAATATACGCACTAAATTATTGTTCTCACAATAAGATAAATGTTGACCAACATACTGAAACAAAATCTAACTCGAAATATTTAAGCTCCCTTTACCAAAAGGATAGAATGCTGATAGAATGCGCTGAAGAAACTAATTTTATTTTGGCAGCCATTAAGGTTCAAATATTTTACACACAAATAAGATAGTCATTCTTCATCTATTTTTAAATAACTTCGATATATATCAATTTAACAACATGCAGCTTATTTTCGGGTCATTGCGCTATTATTATTCACATAGAGAAAGTATGGTGAGTGCTAAGAGAGCTAATCCTTAGTTTAAGTGTAGGAACTTTGTCATCACAATAGAGCAGGGCTTAGCATTACAGGAGGAAATGCTTCATATTATTATTCTAACCTCAATATCACTAACTCCAACAGAAACTGTCAATAGTAAACCTTCCCTCAGTGTGATCGGGTGGCCATGAGATCTGGGGTAAAGCTGAACAAACATATATTTTAGCATTTTAATGGACCTGACATTGTCTGTGAAACTATCAACGTTTTGTGTCTAGGAGGAGGTACATTTATATGGCCCTATCAACTTATCACTCTTTTAAAAAATATTGGGGCTATAGGTTTTGTAAAAAACAAACTGCTGTACTGTAATATTTATAAATTTGAAACTTTGTTCCACAACTCTGCATCTAATCTTGTTTCAGAGGCCACATTGACCTAACCATACTTGGAGCAATGGAGGTATCGTGCTACGGAGACTTGGCCAATTGGATGATTCCTGTGAGTAACATGAAGTTTACCTCATTTTTAGATTAGTTTTAACTTGTAACATGTTTGACTTTATATTTTACCGCATAGGTATTGACTTCTCACAAATATTTATTGACATTTAATCATGACTAAACAACATTGGTAAAGAGAGTGAGCAGTGTTAGCAGCTGATGTGGAGATCAGAGTTTGGATCGCTGTTATTTGTACTGAGGCTGGTATTTTTAAAATGGTTTCCTACTCTCTTTCCACATAAATATGATTATGTTTTAATTAAAATTCTATCTTCCTCATTTTTACTCTGTTGCTTAGTGTTTAATGTATTCATATAACCTAAACAAGTACTAATATGCAGGTAATACAATGACACAATCAACTCCAGAACACAAATTTATAATGCAGGGGAGTTAGGATGCAACAACAGGAAATAAATGCTTCCAATTCTATATCCCAGTTGCATGAATTTGAAACAAATATAACTGATGTTTAAATTCGTCATAACCTTTAATAGAATACCATAAGGTTTATAAAGAAAATAAATAGTCTATTGTAATCTGTTTTGAAAGATTAAATTAAAACACCTCTTTATGTCACAAAAGACCATTTCCAATACTACAATATTAAGATGTGGCTGAAGGGAGCGCAAGTATTTTTACATTTTTTATAGAAAATACATTTTTTGCCAAAATAAATCAAATATTTCTCCAGTAGCAACATAGAGTTTAGTTTTCTGCACATGCTAATATCAACAGATCGTAAATATTTTTAAAGGGTGTCCTAGAATTTTGTCAAAACTTTTTAAATAAAGAGAAAAAGCCTTGACAAAATTCCAGGACACCCTTGACAGATATTCAAGATCTGTATATATTAGCGTGTGCAGAAAACTAAACTCTATGTTGCTACTGGAGAAATATTTGATTTATTTTGGCAAAAAAAAAAGTAATGCTATAAAAACTGTAAAATTACTCTTGCTCCCCTCTGCCGCACCTTAATTCTCACTTCAATATTTTAAAAAATATATTTGTTGAAGGAATGTTCTACCAACATATTTTGGTTTGGTTTGTAAACATGTCTAATGCTTTCCCCAAATTGCAGTTCCCTCTCAAATATTTTAGAAGTATGTATTAATTAACTTAATTGCAATATGGGCAATGCATTTGAGAATCGGTTTTACCAATTTTCTCTTATTTTTCATTTAATAGTAATAAAAAAAATTCCATTGCAGTTTGCTATGTTTTTTGGTCAAAATGTATTTGATAGTTCCTAGATGGACAACTACTTTGTTTGATGGATGTTTGATGTCCCCAGGGTAAGATGGTGAAGGGCATGGGGGGAGCCATGGATCTCGTAGCAGCCCCTGGGACAAAGGTAGTTGTCACAATGGAGCACACAGCCAAAGATGGCAGTCACAAGATTCTGCCTCATTGCTCACTTCCTCTCACGGGAAAGAAATGTGTGGACCTCATCATCACAGAAAAGGTATAAATAGGCTTCTTTTACGTTTAAGGTGGATTTGGAGGGAATGTGATTTAAGGTCCTTAATTTTTCGGTGTTTATGACCAGGGAGTTGAACCAGAACCAATAACCAAAATTATATTTTTAGGGAAGCAAAACAGGAACCCTAAAAATAAATGGTCTCAGAAACTGAATTGGAATCAATACTTATTTAGATTCCTGTTGATTCTTAAATTATAATTTTATGATTGAGTTTTATGTCTTTTTTCTTTTTTTTTAACCTAATCTTGTTTGAAAATACAATATTTTTCCTTTTCTGAGTTATTTTTGGTCAATGTTAGATGTATTCCTTTTTGATTTTTTATGTAAATAACTTTTGAAAGTTTTATTTTAGTTTTAATGCTTTATTGTTTTAATGTAGTTTTATATTTGTGAATTTTATGGTAGTGTATCTTTTAAATAAAATACTAACAAAGTTAACTTTTTGAGCAAATTAGTTAAATTAATACATTTCTAATAATGTTTTTATTTTTATTATTTAGCACTGTGTCTCACTACTCGTTCGGGTTATACGCTTTAAGTACTAATTACGCTAATGGATTGGGAATTGGGAAGGTTGAATTAGATTTAAGTGAACCCGCATTTGCGTGGAGGGAGAGTGTAAAACCATTTAGGAAAAACCACCCCCTACCCCCCAGTTCACTAAACCGAGATTCAAACCTTGATCTCCTTGTCCTTAGCAGTCGAGCTCAACACGACTAGCGCGTTAGCCAACTAAGCCATCGAGGCGGGTTCTAATAATGTTCATATTTTATTCGGTAAGGAGTAGTAAATAAAGAAGATATAATTTTGTAAACTAATACAATTTTGTTCTTTTTTGTGATTTTATTATTTTCCCAACTATACAAGCCTACATATATAATTACTGCAAACCATTTACTTAAAATTGTGATTTCATGTCAAGGACTTGATTATTGTATTCGGATCTCACCAAACAAGCGCAGCTAACTGGGCGCTCGCAAACTGGACACTGGGAATATTGGGTGTCAGGGTTGATTTTTTTAAATGTTTTAATTGTAAAAAATTAAAACAACTAATCACTGGTTAGGTTATGTTAGGTTAATTCATTTTTACTAGGCTTATTTTATGCAAAATTCTAATTTTTTAGGGGTTTTGTATTGTAAAAAAATGTATAATAGCAAGTAGTGTAACTTAGCAAATATACACATATTTAGTAAAAAAACAATCACAGTATTACGTTGTTACACATTGTCATACCAGCACCCAGTTTGCAGGTGCCCAATTGTCCTAGACCGAATTGTATTCAAGCTAGTGTTTTGAGATTTTTATGAATCTCTAATCTCTCAAATACCAAAAGATTTAAGAATCTCATATTCACTTATTATTTAAAACATGACCTGTAGTGTTGTCTTTGTAAACTGACTGTAATTGGTAACATATTTGTTATAGGGGGTGTTTGAAGTGGATCCAGAGGAGGGATTGACACTAATTGAGATTGCCGACTCTGTGGAGTTGGCAGATATCCTTCAGTCAACTGGTTGTGAATTCCAAGTGTCACCAGACCTTAAACCTATGGCCCAAATATCCATCTCTTAATTATGAAATTAGATATACAAAACAAACATTCACACTGGGTAGGCTTTGCTCTACGTGATAAAGGTTCTTAAAATTAATCATGCCTTGAGTGGTTCACACACAATCTTTATGTATTTACAAACTTACATGTTGTTTTATACTGTGCAGTAAGTCCTCAACTTAACGTGATTAATTCGCTCTGAAGGTTTTCGGGTAGTTAAAAAAAACACGCTAAAGTTGAATGGTGTATATGTCACCGGCAATGTGGGAAATCCAGTCACTCTTGATAATGCCAGGGTGGTTTTGGAAAAGTATGAAATAAACGAGTTTTCTGTTGTATTTCATACTTATTTTCAAGTCCATTGACTAATTGAAGTATTGGACTATGTTATTAATTCGTTTGTCCAGTTTTCTTTAAGTCTTGCACCGTTTCCTTGCAGGTTCACCTAATTCCTAGGATTTAAGTTGGTCAGGTTAGGTTATTTTAGAATAGGGTAGTTAGGTAAGTTAGGGTTATGTTAGGCTAGCTATTGTTCTCGGTAATATATGACTGGCTATTCTATAAATTTCTTATGAAGAATAATGAAATACAACAGAAAAACTAATTCATTTCATACTTTGCCAAAACCACTCTGGCATAATATAGAATGTCTGGATTACACACATTGCTGTTAACATATGCATTGTATTTTTGATGAATATATTTGTTTCAATAGATGATTAAAACTAAGCAGGTTTTTCTTATGAAAAGTAAATGGTGAGAAAGATAAACTTTATTTGGTATTCTATCAAGTTCATAGATATAAAATGCGTAATTAATCTAAAACATTAAGTGTTGTATTATGAACAAATATACATACATGATGTATGATAACACTATCAGCTTACTAGAATGCCGTTTATTATGTTTAAAGTGGCACTTGATTGATGGTGTTGAAGTAGTGCAACCACATGTCTTGGAATCCGCGTAATGCGAATACATTTTGTGTTGAGGATTTACTTTACTATTATTTAAGTTTACTTTATATAGTCTATCATATTATTATTATTATTATTTACATTCTATAGCTAAGCATATCCCTGTTTGAATGTTCTTCCTACCTGTCATACTAATATTATGAATTATTTTACTAAATGGTTTTCCATTCTCTCACCAAATAAATGTGGCTATATTACCCCTCAAATCTTCCTTCCTCGTCACTACCCCATCAGATAGCAGCAGATAGCTCAAACAGGGAGTGAGATTTGTCATTAAAAAAAGTTGAAAAGTAAAAAAATATGAATTTATTGAATAACTTATAATTATAACTTCTTTTATCACCGTAGGACATGACTGCCACGAATATTGTAAAATAATTCCTGACAAAGTATTATTCTGTTTTTTAAAATAATACTTTTCATAATAATTGTAAAATAGTACAGTTCTATTTTTTTCCGTAAGGTAGTGAAGAGGGGAAGCCTATTTACTGGCTGTAATTATAAAGGAGAAAAGTACCCTGATAGATAAACTTGTACTGGGGGCCTATAATACAAGTTAGAGCTCAAGATAGCTTTACTGAAAATTCAAAGAAATCTTATATCCTGAAAGCTACCAGCACTTGTTGAGAATAATGTCTGCCTTTTTTTCTTATTGTTGTGCAAGAATACAAACTTTTTATTTATACCGTTTGACATACTGTGTTTATTCCTGATCCATCATACGTCTTCCCTTGCCGGATAAAAATGGTGACATTTCTGAAAATTGAATAATTTATCTTCGAGTCTTGTGAGAGCTAACTATTCCATTAAATAATAATGAATAACAACAACCCGCTTTGGTGGACAGTTGGTCTACGGTTTCACACTCACAATAGACTGGACTGCCAATTACGAGAATATCAGGGTTTTAATCCTGGTGTGGTCTATTGAGGATGGTTTTTCACTCTCTCAATACATCTTTTCTCATCTCTAACCAATTAGAGTAATTAGTACATAGGTGTATAACCCAAATGGGTAGTAAGATACATATTTATGAATACTTGGCCTCAATGTGTGTGTTGATAGTTCTAGGGCTGTATGAGGATGTATTGAAAGAAATGCATCAATAACAGTAAGTATTGATATTTTAATCTGAAGAAATGTTTTTTATCTAGTAATAGTAATGTTTTTTAATATTATCAAACAATATTTAAAAGAGGTTTTTTAGCAATCCAACTTTTTAAAAAAACTTCCATAATTCATTTCTGGGAGGTGTCATTTTTTAATTTCACTCATTGTTTGGATACTCTATCAAGATAAACTAATAACTATTGACAAACAATAGAAGAATAGATACCCTGCCCTGCTTCATCTGCTTAAACAGCTCACATAAACTTATCTGCTTCGTTTGCTTGGGGCACCCTTGTTTTGAGTGATTACAATCAGCGCCTGGTCAGGCATCAAACTGATGGTAAGCAAAGATGAAAGAACAGCTATGAATTATGACCAACTCAAAAAGATTGAATTCTAGAGTTGCAAAAAATGAGTAAGAATTGAAAAATATTGTCATTTGTTTTTCCTCAACAGTCCATCCTAGTAGCCGTCTGTCCGTTCGTGATAGGTTTTTACCTGTATGACAGTTTGAAAATCATATGTTTAGGTTTTGGTTTGCCAACACTTGGAACATATCACTGTTTTGTTCCTGTTATATTTTACATTTAAAATAATGTAAACTCAAGTTTCATCATACTATTTCATTACTTTTAATAATTTATTTGCATCCAACTCGAAACAATATTTTAAATATATTTAAAAGTACTTATTCTTCATTTTGGAACATTAATTATGTGTAATATAATGCATACATCAATACCTTTTAAGATAAGAATCTTATTTACTTGGAAAAGAGAAAATACTTGTAATTTTTTATAGTAATTATTTTATCGCATTTCAAAATATTTAACTGAATAAAATATTTTTATCCACTACATGGGTGCATCATTGTAAAGAACTTGTTTCTGTCACGTTCAATCACATGGTTTAAATTTGTCCGTCACCATTTTGAAGCTATGTTCGTTAAAAAAAATTTAAGTGGAATAAAACAATAAGCTTGTGTCCAACCTCAAATAAATATATAAATAATATTGGCCTAAATTACTGTGGTTAACTATCACATTCATATATTACCATCTGTTTTCATTACAGTCATCCAAAGTGATAAATGTCAGCTGTTGGCGTAGTGATATATTAGGGATTACTTCTAGTAACATTTTGAGCTCTGATCCAAGTAAACTAAGGTCGTGAATTGGTTTTAAACATTTAATGCCATCATAAGTGAAGTTGACAAAAAAAAAGTTGTTTCTTTCGATACCGGAGTGTGATTACTAATATCAGTAAAAGTATTGAGTAAAAAAAAAAAAGTATTGAAAGGGGGGGACGGGGGGGAACAATATTAGTAAAGTACCGATACTTTTTCTACATCCCTTGGGCTGTAGCTTCCCCCACCCGTGATACAACATTAATAGTTACTACTGGTATTGTTACTAACAAGACGTCTCCCACACTAACGATTGTGTATGAAAGCAAGACAAAGAGAGAAGATTAAATGCAATCTGTGTTAACTTAAATAACCAATTCATCCAAAATTAAATATAAAATGTAACTTATATTGAATATAGGTAACTATGCACAAACAAACAAAATACTTAGGTTTAATTTCGTTTAATTGTTTTCTAGGGGTCTGTGAGCTCGAGTATTTTAATTCAAGTTGATCTCGAGCAAGATTTTCATAAAGCTTCCGAGAATCGAGTCGTGCTTAGGATGAATAAATATATATAATTTGAAAACTTAATTAGATAAATAAAAATAAAAATTTATTAAAACTATTTTTTTTAAATCAAATAAGAAACCAATGTTAAAAATAATATATTATAAAATACTTTATAAATAACAGAAACATAATCACATTATGATACAAACCAACATTACTAAGTAGGTACAGTTTAAAAAATTATTTGTGAAAATAGGTTACGATCTGCAGATTTATCAACCTTTTTTTTTATATACATATAAACTGCTCCGTCAATTCCCTGCCCGTCTGAAGTGTCTCTGTTCACTTGGTGCGGGCCTCCTATCAGTGAGAGAAGTTTGAGTATTAATGATATTTAAGGTGTACATAGTACACTTTTGCAAGCTGTACTGTCTTCTGTTTTGCACTAAGCATATTTGTGTTCTAACAGAGTTGCTGGCCTTGACATTCCCAATGGTCATCTGCACAATACCCTCTTTGTTTGGGTTTTCTAACATTCTAACC
>CABEEJ010002945.1:82935-95452 GCA_901482245.1 Timema douglasi
CCCTTTTTTTTTCATAAGCCCCTCTTTGTTTGGGTCTTTTAGATTTATTTAATTTTTACCTGTTTATCTTTGTTTATTTTTCTTTTAGTGTTCAACTATATTAATTTTTAAGTTTTTATTTATTTCCATAAAATATCAACTAATCCAAGATGTTACTGGTATTACAAATAATTGTATGTATAAAAGTCAGGCAGAAAAAGAGTGCCTAATAAAATCTATAATCTTTTAATATACATATATGTGACTGGTAAAGTTGGCTCAGTGAGAGTGCTTTGAATGGAATACACAACTCTTACCAAGACCTCGTCGTATCCAAACCAAAGACTCTAAAGTTGTTTTTCCACATTGAAATTTTCCCATCTCTTCAGACATGTTTAGGAATAAGTTTAAAATTCACCTTTCTCATGATGTTCGCTTAAATTAGGTCTTAAGTTGTGTGGTGGCAGCGGCGGGTATTCTCAAATGTGAAGCCAAAAACTGGCCTCGCATCAAAATACATTTTAAAAACAAAAAAATGTACGAAGTTTTTTTTAATTTATATATTTTATGTTTGAAAGACATAAAATGTGGGTAGGAGGATAAATTATAATCATTTATCAAGTTGGTAATTTATACTGGCAGTCAAATCAGATGTCGACTAACGGCGGACCATTTAAAAATGTTAAACCAACTCGAGGAAGATGTTGCTTGCACAGCACTGAGAACTGGATTTTAACAACTGGCGAACTCAGCTACGATTAAAATGAAATTCCAAAAAGCTGTTAGAGGCATCTAAAGTTCAAGAACTTGCCAGGGAAGGATAATTCCAAATCTCTTCTAGGATCATTCCAATTTCAAAGACCACATTACAAGTAACTTATAGGGGCTTCTAACAGCTAGCCTGAACATACGAACATACAGTGGGGCTGTAGCACTGAAACAAATCTAGTCATTTAAATGTGAATAGAGATGTTACGCTTCCCCCCATCCATTACTGTTTCCAGCTTGTGGCCTAGGTCAGTTTTTTATTCAAGCCATTTATTTTCTAGTACCAGCTTGCTAATCTTGTCATAGCTTCATATGCCTTATACTCTAACTTAATACTAGGACAGGGACAATCTCCGGTCTCTGGCAATTATTCATCACTGAAAGTGTAAACCCACATTTCACCAATGATAAATTGTTCTGCCATGTCGGGAATTGAACCCAGGACCTTGTGCTCAGTAGATATACACGCTACCATCTAGGTTAAGGTCTAGGATTGATTTTACCTAACACGTACATTAAACTTGCTAAGTTGTAGGTACTTAACTTATTGGTATAAATTTTAATTTTAACCCTATAACCACTAATGAGTATGAATTAGAAACTACATATTGATATGATAAAAACAAATTTGCAAAGAAGGCTTTAATGAAAGACTATCAATATTTCACTGAAAATTTTAATAGTAATTTGTGTCTTATAAATTACAAAATTGTATTACAATTTATTTTCTCAGAACACTAGATTTGTGTCAAGGGTTTTGATAGGCTTAATTTAATCATATAAAATATGAGCAAGTTATTAAGTCATATAGTTTTGAAAAAAAATCAAGGCAAACCTCAATTGGTCCATTTTATCACCTCAAGTAATTGTAAGGAAAGCTATCTGTGCATGTTAAATATAATAAAAGAAAACTAAGTAATTTTTTGTAAATAAGAGGAAGTGTTGCTTGTAAAATTATTAGGAAAATATAAACAAACTATTGAAAATAAACAAATCGATGCAGTAACTTGAAGTCTGCATCATTAAACAATAAAAAAGTTATTTCAGAAGCTAAATAAATGTTACCTAACTTTAATAGTAACAATTACTTGGAAAACAACGTAGACTATTTAATGGTGTTAAATGTAGACATTATGTTCATTACCCAACCGGAAGATAGACTTTGTGTTAACTTTACAATCACTTTTACATGAACATCAGCGGTAACAGAACATTTAAATTTAAAAATATTGGTTTTTATCACTTAACTTTATGTTAGACTCGAATGAATAGAATAATTATATGATATGGCTCATCTATGATTGATCAAAATTCCAATTTCAATCAAAAGGAATAAATTCTAATTTATAATAAATTTATAAAACTAATTGACATTGCTTTAATAAATATTCACTGCAATATTCATCAAAGAAAACTTGAAAGCAAAACCACACTTAAGAAAAGAAAAATTAAGGCTTTAGAATATTCCAACATGACTATAGTCTATGACTATATCTTCCTAATTAATCTTTAAAGATCACAACCAAGAATGAACTAGAAAAATTAAAACATATATTTGGTTAAATAATTATTAATACTAAAGGTTAAAAAAGTGCAACATATGAACAAAATGGATGATTACAAACAAGTGTGTGTATATTATTGAAACATAAAAGTGTGGGTGTGTTTAATTGTAGACGAACAGCTACATTTATTCTATTTGTAAATTATTATGTAGAAATATGATTGAAATCTAGTCTTGTGACTGTGTGCACTGTGTATTTTATCTGCTCAGAATATAAGATATAGTTAATGAATTTTTTTATTTGTATTGTGCGTTTTATAAATAGTTATAAATTCTTTTTTTTAATGATAATTTATTATTTTAAGTAATTGAAGCTTGTAGCCGAGTAAGGGTCTATGTTACATTTAAACACATGTTGAGTTTTTGGTAGAAAAGTCCTCTTCTTGCCCAATAAGGTAGTTGTATTATTTTCCACGAGATGTCAGCACAAACCTGTGTTTGTCTTTAGAGCACAATTTGTATTTTCTCTGGAATGAAGGTCTATGTGCAGTAGTCATGTAATGTGCCCCGGGCAGGCTATGTCATATTTTCCCAGCGTTTTTTCTTTATTAATTTGTACACAAAAAGTACAATTAAAAAACTTAGTTAGTTATTATTATTACTGCTACTGCTGCTACTACTACTATTAATATCGGTTATTCTTGCTGTTGGAATATTTTAGTTTGGTGACAAAACTAGATATTGCATTAGTGTACCATATATTTTTCATTTTTCTATGTTAAAATAAAGCCATAGTATAGTATTGTGTTAGAGAGTATTTAGACTGTGAAAGAAGGGCATGCCATTGACTTTATCCTGGCCTCATTCGTTCATAAAAACCTGGCACCCCAAATCTGCCTACTTTGTTATTTATCAGAAGACAATTTTTTCAGGTAAAATAATAATATTGCACTAAAGTGTTTTCATAGTACTGTGGAAAAAGGGTCTATGTGATCTACTTGGATGCAACAGACAATTGTTAGTCTCAAAAGTTTGAAAATGTATTTTCTCAAAACTTATAAATTGTAACGTAGACCTTTATTCGACCGCACACTTCAATTATCAAATGGATTGTGGGATAAAATATTGAATTTATACTGTGTTAAGTTTAAATTAACCATAGCCATCCTGTCTGAATAAGTAGGATCTTTCATGTTATTTCCCATGTTTATTATAATATCCATGTCTTACTTTACTTCGGGCTTCCGTTTTATTCATAAACAAAAAGTACAGTAGTAACTAAAAACATAGGGCCACCAGT
The DNA here is from genome assembly GCA_901482245.1 of Timema douglasi. Taxonomy (NCBI): domain Eukaryota; kingdom Metazoa; phylum Arthropoda; class Insecta; order Phasmatodea; family Timematidae; genus Timema; species Timema douglasi. The sequence continues at coordinate 86,487 of CABEEJ010002945.1, forward strand.
GAAATTAGTAAGATGTTGAACTTGGATCCCATAAACCACCATTTATAATTGACATATTGAAGTAATATTTAAACAGTACATTTATACATCAATCCTAAATGTACACAATCACTTTTGGACCTTCAAAGTTTTTTTATTCTTTTTTATGAAATTATGGGTACACAAAACAATACAACAGAATAAAATAATAGGTGTGTTTGTTACTAATCGAAGGACATTTTTAGAGCAAGTTACTGTATATGAAATATCTTAGATGTTCAAGGTGTGCAGTGTTCTACTTACATTTGGGATACTACTGTATATACGTATAAATATATTAGTACTAAAATGACATATGATACAAAGAAAGCACTGTCTGGGCGGACAATAACAAACCGTGCTGTGTACTGTATACGTACATTTAAAAACACAACACTCTAATATACTATACGGTACGCATATGTTTCCAAAAAGGCTCAACACTTTGTTAGGAATCAATAGGGCCTCCTCGACTCTTGATGCAGGCACGGATCTTGGGTCAGCCGCTCCGCCACACTACCTGTCTCACGATATTTAGCCATGGTATTGTTCACACATGACTTACTTACATGTAACTCTGCTGCAATCTGCTCATGCCAATAATCTGACATTTTATTTCCACCAACACCTTTTTTTATTCCTAGATATTGTTTACTGAAAACAAACACTAAAATTACTTGTTTCTCACACACACATTGAATCCGTTATGGGGAAAAAAATCAACCTCACCGAAAAACTCCCCTGTAGTCAAGTATATGTACTAACACCACCAAATGGTACAATCTCGGCTTAACAAATAATATCCTCTTTCACAGCACAAAAACGGTGAAATTTTAATATTTTTTGTCAAGCTCATAAATTCGTTAAAAGATGGGTAAAAAAATAAGGAGTTTGATTTATGCATTAAATTTTAGCCCTGTGTATTCAATAAAGTTTGAAAAATCGACATAACTGTATATAACGTAGTTTTTATTCTAATCGCTTCGATAGACTGAAAAATGTAATTTTCAGTTTGTCACAAAATCTTAAATAATAAACCAGTTAATATAAAAATAAGATTTTTGCACCAAAATACATGGTTTTAACAGCTTAATAAAAATCAATGAAATACACAAGCAGTTTAGACCAATGCCAAGGGTTTCCCACCAGAAAAGTAAATTTGACCCTATATTTTCAGTTACGGCTGTATTTGGGTATTTTCCTTTTGCACACATTGTGTGATTAACACTAGGGCTCAGCTAATTGGTTATTTCGCTGATTCGGGCCAATCACCGATGCAGATTATTTGGTTTGTTTAATTTTAAATATTACAAATATATGTAATAATAAAACTTAAAAAAAAAATCTAATCAAATGTTTTTAGGGGCCATTTTTATTTTGTTCAGTTTTGTAAGTTTACTTGTACAAGTTTAAATCAAAACTTTTTATAGTTAATTTGAATATGATTCACTTTATCATTGGTACCACCACATTTTAAAGATCATTGAATTAACTTTACCTTTCTCATAGTAAAGTTTGTGATAGTTTTATATAATTATTTTATTTTGAAATATGTGCATAAAATACAATGGCAAATATACTCAGTTTAGAATAAAAACAGAAAAAAATTATTGATACATTTTTTGGGGTTTGAATAAGCATAAAACTTGAATAAGTTTAAAAGTACAATCTGATGAATAGATTTAAGTTCTGAACTCATAATGTAATTATTTAGTTTTAGCTTCTCTTGAATCCTCCCCAGTCTTAGCTTTCATTGAATCTTCCCCAGTCTTTACTGGCCTTGAATCCTCCCCAGTCTTAGATGTCCTTGAATCTTCCCCAGTCTTTACTGGCCTTGAAATCTTCCCCAATCTTAGATGTCCTTGAATCTTCCCCAGTCTTTACTGGCCTTGAATCCTCCTCAGTCTTAGATGTCCTTGAATCCTCCCCAGTCTTAGATGTCCTTGAATCCTCCCCAGTCTTAGATAGCCTTGAATCTTCCCCAGTCTTAGATGGCCTTGAATCTTCCCCAGTCTTTACTGGCCTTGAATCCTCCCCAGTCTTAGATATCCTTGAATCTTCCCCAGTCTTAGATGTCCTTGAATCTTCCCCAATCTTAGATGTCCTTGAATCTTCCCCAGTCTTTACTGGCCTTGAATCCTCCCCAGTCTTAGATGTCCTTGACCAGTCTTTACTGGCCTTGAATCTTCCCCAATCTTAGATGTCCTTGAATCTTCCCCAGTCTTTACTGGCCTTGAATCCTCCCCAGTCTTTACTGGCCTTGAATCCTCACCAGTCTTAGATGTCCTTGAATCTTCCCCAATCTTAGATGTCCTTGAATCTTCCCCAGTCTTAGATGTCCTTGAATCTTCCCCAGTCTTTACTGGCCTTGAATCCTCCCCAGTATTAGCTTTCATTGATTCTTCTCCAGTCTTAACTGGCCTTGAATCTTCCCCAATCTTAGATGTCCTTGAATCTTCCCCAGTCTTTACTGGCCTTGAATCCTCCCCAGTCTTAGATGTCCTTGAATCTTCCCCAGTCTTTACTGGCCTTGAATCTTCCCCAATCTTAGATGTCCTTGAATCTTCCCCAGTCTTTACTGGCCTTGAATCCTCCCCAGTATTAGCTTTCATTGATTCTTCCCCAGTCTTAACTGGCCTTGATTCTTCCCCAGTCTTAGATGTCCTTGATTCTTCCCCAGTCTTAGATGTCCTTGAATCTTCCCCAATTCTAGCTTCACTTGAACATTCCTATCTTAGTGCAAACATTTGTTTGTTAGTGGACCTTGTAGATAATCCCTCACTACTTACAACCACTGGATCTTTCTCATTGATGAAAGCAGTAACTGTCAACCAAGTCATTAAATGTTTATCATTAGCTTACCATTGGGCCATGATCAGTTTGACCATCAACATTGGGCCAGCCTTAATAGATACCTTAAAACACCTTTTTTTTATCATAACCTAATTATAAAGTAATTTAACAAAGAAAAAGTGAAACAAATTATCCATCTTGTTCTACATAAGCTAACCTTTCCTTCCTCTAATTAGGCAGCACAGTGAAATTTAAGGGGATTTTGTTATTTTTGTGAAAATCTACCGCTTTAAACTTTTTTTTTTAAATCTCTATATGACTTTCTTATGATATAAGTAATCTTGTCATAATAACATTCATACATTCACTAACTAATGGCAACTATATATAGATAACTGTGACTAATCTCAACTTTGCATTTCATAAGCAAATTTGGCACTTATGAGATTATTTTGTATTGCATCTGCTAACATCTGTTAGGCTAGGTTAAATTTATATAATTTGATTCCTTTTTAAATGTAAATGAGATTTTGTATGTATAGAATACTGACTAGCTATATTTATACAACTACTTAAATGTAGGTTTATTTTTATATTGATTATAGTATTCATATGATTAATAAAACTTATACAATATCCACCACAAACTTTTATTTTGTTTATTCATTTTTTTCTTATTCTTTTATAGATGGTATTGTGATGATATATGTGACTAAAATTATGATTAAAACTAGGTAGGATGCTTACTAAGTGATTCTTTTGTGGAAATTATTGAGATAAAACACTTATAAACACAAAAATACATATTTTAATAACTAGCTATCACTAACACAGGCATCTTAGCAAATTCCAGAGTTTTTACACTAATGACTAAAAACTCTAAATCTGAATAAACTGCTTGTGGTAGTGAAAACTTGGTTCTTAAATGTTTTTATTTCTAATTCTATTAGTGTCTTATGTGAATTTCTACTCTAGCATCATTCAGGTTAAGCCTGATTCATGAGTTAGCAGAATCTGTGATTCACATGCTTTGCAACACAAACTAGAAACAGCTCCCTAACATTAATATCACACTGGATGTTTTCAAATTATTGTGTTAGTTAGTGAAACAAATCAACACAAAACACCTGCTTTTCATTTAACGAGTTATTTCAAATAATTTACCAACACTAGCTGCAGCTGTCTGCTTGTAACGTGCTTTGTAGATGCATGCACACTGATTGAATCTGTTAGTTTGAAATTTGATTGGATCTCCTAAGTGAATATTGTCATGTAGAACCGAGAAAGTTGAAACCATTATTTCAATTGGTGCTGAACTAACAGATCACTCTGATATTCTGTAATGGGCTTAGAGCTCATTAAGTTTCTTCTCTGCTCATGGTTTTTAGAATGTGTGATTCCACAGAAAGTGTACTGTCTATCCCTCCTACTTTTAATATAATATATTGTTAAGGAAAACCTCTTTTTTTTCTTTAAAACGTAATGCTAAGTATAGTCAATTTAATTTATATTATATCGCCAGTTTCATTTATAAATCAAAATTGTTAAACCTAATATCAAAATTCACATTAAAAAGTAATAGAGCTCTAAAACTACTTTCAACGATTGGACTAATTCATTATTTTCATTCATTTGGAAGTATCCTCGTTTGAAATTGCATTGCCATGAAAAGACGATGGAAATAAAAATACTTGAATAATCATTATTTTACCATTTAGTATTTTTACATGAAGCCTTTCTTAAATTTCATTAATTAAAAATTTAACATTTAGAATACATATTGATTATTTTTGAACTTGAGGTATTTATAACTTGTATAGTTACTATTTAGTTATAGAATTATGTTGAGTAACCTGTTCTAGATTCAATTTAATTTATAAGTCGTGAGCTAATATAATCTTTCATTTCATAAAGTTCATGCTAAATATCACAAATAAAATTAAAAGAGTATGAGTAGACCAAAACCTAAAATAATAAGTTTGTGGCTATTTTATATGACATATTATTCACGAAACTTAGCTTTAACAAATGCTGGCAATGGTACAAGGTATAAGAAACAGTCAAGTGTTAAAAGACCAACTGAGAATGCAAATGTCACTCCAATATTCAAGTTGTTGTCTAGTATTTCTGTAAATGTATCATCACCGTCACGATTATATCTCTCTTTAAGATAGGCCAGTCCATCAGCATAGCGACAAACGAATGTGGATGAAGCAGACAAAGATTCCTGGGTTTGAATCACAGAAGAACAGTTGAGAGTCGCATCATACGGCAGTCTGTGGAGACGGCCGTTATCGAAGACTTGTTGGTTCAGGAAGGCTCCTGCATAGCGAGTCTGAGTCGCATATGTCAAGTAGAGAAGCCATTCTGATAGGCCATGGATTGCTCTGTTGAAAAAGACATAAGGGAGGATATAAGAATTTAATCACACAAGTCACAAGGGAGAACAATGAGAATTTAATCAAACAAGACTAGGGAGGGAATTTTATAAGCTTGTATATGTGTTTGTAGTGTAGTTGGACCGAGAATCCCAAGACACAAGACTAGTTTTATTAGAGCAAGAGAATAAAACTAATTACTGTTACAAATTTACAGTATACAATTTAATGTTTGTTTGAATTCCAGAAGTATTTTCAAACCTCAAATTCCCACTGCCAAGAACCAGGTAAATAATGGTGATGTAAACACTGGTCACTGCTGCAGTGAAGGAGCTCTTGATTACCATCAGTAGTGCGATAGTTTGTTGTTCCGCCAAAATATGACAAGACCACAACACAGAGGCAAACAGCAGCCATTCCGTTGCCGTGTCCAACCCCGTTAATCTAGCACACAATCAATGTTAGAAATAGCATCTTAAATATATATAATAAATGGTTTTCCCAAAATATTATTTTTATTGCATCTTGCTACCTGTTCAGGTTATACCAGGGTGTCTACTGGGTCACGAAAGTCACTAATTGGAAAAAGGTCATGAAAAAGTCACGAATTTTTAATATTTTGGTCATAAAGTCATGAAAATAATTTTAGTTTGAATTTCCCGCACATTGTAACAACGCGAATGCTTCAAAGATAGTGCTATCCACTCACTACATGTGATGGCACGCGCCAGTAGGAAGTTGCCTGATTGTTTTGTTTGTGATTCCAACGACAAGGTTAACGTTCGCCATCTTGTATTAAATATTAATTTGGCGTGCTACTTGTCTCTTGGGGTGTGTGAGTACATTATGCCGTGTGTGTGTCTACAAATAATGGTTTTCAAGTGAATGAATTGGAATTCAGGTTTTGTAGATGATACGGGAAAATACCAGGACATTGTCTACACAAACCGTGCGTTCATCTGTGTTGTGGATCTGGATCAAGATGTTGGTGGCAATTATCAATTTTTTACGCTTTCAGTTATCCGACTGCAATTTGAAGGCGGTGTAAAATGTATATTATAATTTCAAATTAACGTTGGCAATAAATAGCAATAGTTTTCACAGTGAAATATGGTGTATTTTTTTATAAAATATAAAATAATATTATTAGTGTTAATATTTAATCTTTGACGTAATTCATTTAATTTTAAAGACCATTCATTACAAAACAATTGAAATTTACCAATTTTTAAAATGATTTTCGTTGTCTAATGGGCACATAAAATATTAAGCCTAAATTATTTTTAAATTGTGTGTTGCGAAAAAAATCCATAATTTTTTTGGGGGGCATTCAAAGATTTTATGTGTGAAGTTTAGGCTAGCTAATCTGTTAAAAGATGCCTGGTAAATGTTCGTTCAAAGAGTTATGGCTGACTGTTGAAGAAAATAAATACTCAACGTGGTTGCACCCTGTTGAAGATGACCAGTATAAGGCTTATTGTACATTTTGTAAATCGAAATTTGATATAAGCCATAGTGGGTTGAATGGAGTGAAAATTCATGGAAAAGGTAAGAAGCATTTGGGACTAGCCTCTGCCCTACTCCAAGGTGTTTTTTATTATAATATTTAGGCCCAATGTACAATATAATGTTCGACCATTTACTGAAGGAATTTTATTTGCACCGCGTCTTACTGACCGTTTGGGCTATACGCCCCCGAAGGTATTTTGTGGTCAAAAAAGGTCACCAAAAAGTCACGAATTTTGGTTCCTCTAACTGAGTAGACACCCTGTATACTTACCCAAAATAATTAACTTTCAAAATATTATGTAGGGTGTCAGAAGAATACCTATCCCTATCTTGTGTTAGTTCTATCCGGTCCACCTCACTACACCATATTTTTTATCCTAAGCTAATTCTGTCCAGTCCACCTCATTAAATCCTATCTCTTTCAGGTCCATTGTAATGTTATACTCCCATCTGCGTCTAGGTTTTTCTGTTAGGTTTGCCAGTCAATACCTTTAACATGGTTCTAGTTTCTTCCATTTGTGTTGCATGCCCTAACCACTATAATTTGTGAAATTTTACTACCTTAAAAATGTCTGGTGATTAGTTAGGGGTATATAACTCATCATTATGGACCCACCTTCACTCTCCTTATTCCTTTTTACCCAAATATCTCACTAAGCACCCCTTTTTAAACACTTTAAATTATTAATATTCATGCGAGGTAAGAAACAACCATAAAAAAAATGTAAAACAATTGTTTGTGTATTCAAAGTTTTCTATTTCTTGACAACGGGCTAGTTTGGTATAGTTATGGACACAAAAGGAAATATAATAGAATTAAAAATACAAATAGTAGCTAAATGTTCACCTTATTTCTTATAATCTATCATAACAATCATACATTCAGTAAGTGTTAAATTACTGGTTTGGAGCCTGGTTGTTAAGTTCATCCTAAAATTATGATTGGTTCTGAACCACCAATAAACAGTATTAGAGCTCTCAAATAAATTTCATTTGAAAAATTGAAAAAATATATATATTTAAGGATTTGACTCTTGAAGTCCACATTTTCTTGGATCCTCCTAATCCTCGAATATCCTTAGGAATTCCCTAATTTTAGCTCATTAAATCTAACAAATTTTTATTATTTTATTTATTTATTTAGCATTGCCCTTTGGGCTATACACGCATGTACTAATTACGCCAATGATTTTAGGGAAGAGGAGAGATATATTTATAGGAAGTGTTAGATATCATGATATCTTTTTTACATGATACAGGAGAAGACACAATAAAGAGGAATAGAAACATAAAAGGGAAAAGACACATTATGGCGTTTACAAAAAAAACAGTTCACACGTTACACTGATGCAGTGGCTGACTCTTGAAGAAAATTGATCGCTACTGCCAAATCCCTCGGCTTAAGTTTCTTTATATTGGAACTCACCAGGAAGAAGTGTGAAATGCGCATCAACTTTCTAAACGAGTAAAACCAACACGAAATGTATTTTCATCCCTCTTTTCAGTACCTTCTTCCATATACTGTGGATCAAAATGTACCTTTATAGTTGAAAAGTTTTTCCTCAAAGAGTTAAATTAATATACCTGGACAAAGGTTAAGGAAAGTAGGTTGAAATAAGAAGGGACATAGAAAATATTAACACTCTTCTTTCTCTATATTGCTAACATTTAACAAAGTGACAAGTGTTTAACTTTATTAAGAAAATTAGATAATTATTGTCCAATCCCTTTTTTTATTCTATAAAAAAAACTTTTCAATAGGGAAAGTAGTATATGGGTGTCTTTGTTCCGGAAGTCAGGACGTTTTTACACTGCTGTCATGCTGACGTCAATTAAGTCAGCGACGTAATTAATTGTGTGTGGTTGGAGCTGACATAGTCACCTTGAATGATGAGGTACAGTTAATTTATTATGACGTCATATTTAACCCTGACGTTTCAATGACGAACTCTGAGCCAGTAATTATGACTTGTAGTTTGTGACGGAGCCAGCATCTGTGTACGTCATAAGATAATTAATTTCCGTCTTTCGAAAACAGCCAAACCCTTGAGTATGGTGACGTTTCAATTACGTAAACCCGCTCTGAGCCACCAATTATGACGAAAAAAAAACCTGTTTTTATGGTGACGTCACATGTCAGGTAGAGTGACGTCGCAAGATAATTAATTGTGGAGGAGTGTGCACGTTTTTACACTGCCGTCATAAGATAATTAATTTGAGGGGGTATCTATGATAGTATTGTGATTTCGTCACCATTATAGGCAATGA
>CABEEJ010002946.1:0-28269 GCA_901482245.1 Timema douglasi
TCTCCTTAGGTTCTCAAACGATTCTTCTTAGGTTCTCAAACGATTCTCCTTAGGTTCTGAAACGATTCTCCTTAGGTTCTGAAACGATTCTCCTTAGGTTCTGAAATGATTCTCTTTCAGTTCTCAAATGATTCTCCTTAGGTTCTCAAATGATTCTCCTTAGGTTCTCAAACAATTCTCCTTATGTTCTCAAACGATTCTCCTTAAGTTCTGAAACGATTCTCCTTAGGTTCTGAAACGATTCTCCTTCAGTTCTCAAACGATTCTCCTTCAGTTCTGAAACGATTCTCCTTAAGTTCTGAAACGATTCTCCTTAGGTTCTGAAATGATTCTCCTTAGGTTCTCAAACGATTCTCTTTCGTTTCTCAAATGATTCTCCTTAGGTTCTCAAACGATTCTTCTTAGGTTCTCAAACGATTCTCCTTCATTTCTAAAACGATTCTCCTTCAGTTCTGAAACGATTCTCCTTAAGTTCTGAAACGATTCTCCTTAGGTTCTGAAACGATTCTCCTTAGGTTCTCAAACGATTCTCTTTCGTTTCTCAAATGATTCTCCTTAGGTTCTCAAACGATTCTTCTTAGGTTCTCAAATGATTCTCCTTAGGTTCTGAAACGATTCTCCTTAGGTTCTGAAACGATTCTCCTTAGGTTCTCAAACGATTCTTCTTAGGTTCTCAAACGATTCTCCTTAGGTTCTCAAACGATTTTCTTTCGGTTCTCAAATGATTCTCCTTAGGTTCTGAAACGATTCTCCTTAAGTTCTGAAACGATTCTCCTTATGTTCTGAAATGATTCTCCTTAGGTTCTCAAACAATTCTCCTTAGGATCTCAAACGATTCTCCTTAGGTTCTCAAACAATTCTCCTTAGGTTCTCAAACGATTCTCCTCAGGTTGTGAAAGGATTCTCCTCAGGTTCTGAAAAGATCCTCACTTCTTCTTTTTTACCATCGCGTCTTACTACCTGTTCAGGTTATACGCTTGTATAATAGTTACCATATTTAGGGTCGGGAAGAAAGATAAATAATTTTAGAGTTAATATATCAACATTTCCGTGGAAAGATAGTTGGAGATCGTTTAGGAAAATACACCCACGCCTGACCAATATTCTAAACTCGACCTCCCCGTCATCAGAAAGAACACGAGAGTGACACCTTTGGCTTGGACAGAAGAACACATGTAGGCACACGGGCAAAGATGTCAAACTCATCAAGTCAGGTGTTCCAGTGATAGGTGGGTCAAGGTTTTGAATCCAGGTTGGGTTTTCTGCCAGCGCTTTTTCTTAAATGGTTCCCAGTTTACCTTACAATCAAATTCGGCTATGTCTCCTATAGTAGTACACTTCCCTAATTAGTGTAAAAATATGCCAATAGGCCAAAACGGTCAGTAAAACTTGTTTCATTTTGTATTTTCAATAGAAATCAAGAGGCAAGAATGTCAAAATTAGAATGTTACAAGTTGTACATAAAATGATTTATACATTTTAAAAAGTAGCTGTAGGCCAAGAAACCATAGGTTTAGTAGTAGCCCTACAAGATAGCAAATTAAATATTCCTTACGTTAAACTGTAGGTCCTCCATTTCATCTCACAATCACCCTACCATTACACATTAGCGTAAGTGCGTATAGCCCGAACGGGTAGTAAGACGCGGTGCTAATAATAATTATAATAATAATAATACATGTATCAATCAACAACAACATTTTGCTAATCCGTATTATTTTTGCTAAACAAGGTCATACTTGTGTTTTAAAACCACTTTCCCTAGCAGAAATTTATAGAACATTAATTTGAACTTTTACATTATTCCTCTTTTGTCCAGCAGAATACTTCATGCTTGAGCTTCTGTGTTTTGTCACACCTGTTCTCTTTTGTTGTCATCCCACTTATTCGGCTAATTTTTCAATCCTTTTTTTTCAAGACCACACCAATCTTGTTTCTTCTGCATGTAATACTTTTGATCCAAATATTGATCATGACTTTTTTTAAGGACAATTTGCCAACAAACTTAATTGTTTTACGTTTCTTTTTGTTTACCAAGGACAGCACATATTTGTTGTCTATTGTTTTCCACAAGGACAGATTTAAAAATGAGGATATATGCCTACATTTTCTTGGACTTATTCTAGTCTACAAACTATTAATGGATTGGTTTTATTTGAAGTTAATCTAAAATCGTAGTTGCCACTTGTTACAAAATTTATTTAAAAACTATGTAAAAAAAGAATGAATGATAATTTAATGCGTACAAATATAGGATGTCGAAACATTGATACAAAAGGTTATTTTTCTTCCATCCCGTTTGGGGAAAGACCTAGTTGGGCCTGTAACATTTTAAAATATATTTCCTTGTCGTACCTTAGTGGAAAAAACATCTGGAATCTCTTATATTTGAAAATTAGCTTTTATTCAGCTTGTTTCTAGCTATAATCGTAAAGCTAAAATCTTAATTTTCTATTTTTATTTACGAAATTGTTGTAAAATATCAAAGCTATTAAGTTATATTATTAGAACCGCGTCTTACTACCGGTTCGGGTTATACGCACTTGTACTACCGTGCAATGAATGGTAGGATGATTGTGAGATTAAATGGAGGACCTACAGTTTAACGTGGAATCCGAACCACGGTGGAGGCCTGGCATTCCACACACTCACGAGTTGTGATTAATACACGTCTTGTCAGAGGTGAAGGAAGGGTTTGGCAATCAGATAAATCTGTGCCGGGATCGAGGATTGAGCCCCGGACCCCCAACACAGAAGTCCGACCCCTTACTCCTAAACCACCAGGTTACCTCTAGTATCAAGTTAATTTGTTTCGTGAACAATTTTATTATATTACCGAGATATTGATTTGCTGTGTGTTTGAGATTTATACATAATGCATCACATTTTACTATCCGTCCGAACCATCAACATATTCACATAAATGAAGAAGGTATAATTTAGAGGAAGTGTACACACATGTACTTGGAGAGATAACGGTAAGCCTCTCAAATTACCCACCCAGTAAAATATTCCAGGATTTGAACCCCGACTTTCCGACAACAATAAAAGTTGAAAAAATATGTTGATAGATGCTTGAATGCAAAGTGTTACGTGTTCTGTCTCGGATTAATCTAGTTTGTAAGTTGTTTTCTGAAATGATCTTGTGTTTACAAAGTTAATATTAAATTGTTGAGGGAGGGGTGCGGGATCATAAACCTACCCATAGCCCCCTGAACAATGTCAACAATTTAAAATAGTATTCACAAAGATATTCAGTAACTTAAACTGATGTAGGCCTACTCAACGATAAATATATACAGGCAGGTTAGTGCTGCCTGCACTATCTGGTAGAAATCTCATATACGTAAGGGAGTTCAGAAAATATGGTGACTCTACGTGGTCTTCGAAAATGAATTTCTATGAGTGGTAGTGAAAGAGCCTACCAACTTTGCCGGGTAAAGTATTTTCACAAACCTTCTAGGGTTCTCTTAACATTCCACAATCAAGCTGGGACCGATGGCTTTACTACCACCTCCGAAGGAAGTTGTGCTAGACATGTTTTATGGCTCAAGAAAAATCCAACTGCCCCGGCTGGGTTTGAATCCACGACTATCGGGTCTTGAGGCGAGCACCTTACTCTATGACCATGACTATGGGATAGAAATAGGAAGGATGTTTAATAGCCCGTTTCACGTTCGACTAACCGGATTAATTGAATTGCGGTTCCTACATTCTTCAATAGTCAATGTCGAAATTGTGATTAGACAATACTGAGTTGTTATTTTAAAACAATTTCTTTTAAATTCAGTCATATTTTTTAAAATATGGTAAAGCTGTTTCATAGTTTCTACTGTTTTTTAACAGGTCTACAGAAAACCACACTAAGACACTACGTCGTTTATTTCGATCCGTGCTACTTAACTAAGCCAGGTGTTATACGTGGGAGGAGACGGGTTCTTAACTAAGCTAGGTGTTATACGTGGGAGGAGACGGGTTCTTAACTAAGCTAGGTGTTATACGTGGGAGGAGACGGGTTCTTAAGAAGAAATACACTAGCGCTCCTTTGGAAATATAAATTAAAATCTACCCTTGGTGAAAACTCCTGAGTTTTTAGGCTTGAGCTACTACCCTCCCCGGTCAGAAGGAGACACGCCAGTCATACACGTTGGCGTTGGGGGTGATTTACGCCTGTCTCATCCGGTTTCTCTCGCCATCCTACAAAGAAAACGAAAACGGTAACTTAATAACAAGAAGGTATCGAACATCTCTTTACTTTCATGTCGAACGGCGAGAAAATGATGGTGATGCCACCAACAACAGTATAGTTCATTAATATCGCCAAGTGAAAACGATTCCTTTAATTAGTGAAGACAGTCTTTCTATCAAAAGGAAAACCCAGACTGTCGGAGTTGGAGCAGACAGGACAGACGGAATGTAATTACGAATTTGTCAGAGGTGGGGTAAGAGGTGGGGCGAGGGGGGTATGAAGTGATACTGTATTGCAGTGCCAGTATCGATTTCAATGGGCCCCCAAGAAGCTCTGTTATTACAAGAGTAATATCGCCTGCGGGGAGGTAGGGTTGGGGGTGTCTGCCCTACATTCGTGTGACTCCCTGCAAAAACGGATTTAATGACTTCGGCTGGTTTATACAGAACTATCACCGAAACCTCTTTTTGACTTGCAACTCTTTTATTTTGTGTCGACATCAGTGGTCTTGGGGGTTAATACGCAATTTTTGTGTGTTAGAACTCAGCTGAGGTCAACGAATTTTTGGTCGAGCGATTATAATCCGTAGCACAACTTCTTTCGGAGGGGAAATACAACCGTCAGTCCCGTGTCAATTGTGGTATGTAAAATAGACCTGGAAGAAATGTGAAAATACGTTTTCCCACAAAATTGGTAGTCCCTTGCAAGCTCGCGCATAGACATTCTCGTGTGCTGATATAATCAGTCGGTTCAAAAAGTGCACATTAAATACCTCAAATAAATAAAATAAATGAAGAAAGTATAAAATATAACAGAAAAATCTACCCCTGGCACTAGCACAAATTTATGAAAAGTGGGTTTTGCCAGTAGCGTAGGGAAACATTTCGATGGGCCTGCCCTGCACACAGGACCATCTAGAGGATTAAGGGACTGGAGCAATGGAATTTTGGGGGGAACCTTTTATACAAAAGAGACCCTTATCTGCAAGTACATGTACTAAGTGACCTTTTTTTTATCATCATCTCTAAATACCCGTTCGAGTTTCATGCATATGATCTAATTAGGCACGCTAATGTGTTAGGAATGAGGAAGATTGAATCTAGAGGAAGTGTATTCCCATTGGCATGGAGGGAGCGGGGAGAACCACTTAGGAAGAATCCCCCCCCCCCAGGTACACCCTACCGGTATTTTAACTTTGATCTCCCCTTCATCGAAGGTACAATTTGTTGTGAGAGTGATGACTTAGACGATGCGGCCACCAAAGTGGGTTAAAGTAAATGCGATATAATCTGGTTTTCGGGTGAGTTGGAAAGTCATTGTTAAAATCCCGGGTGCGTGTTCCGTGGAGGGTCTATCATGGATGGTTTTTAACCCTTCTTCCATACAAATGTTGGTACATTTTCCTAAGCATTCTACCTTCCTAATATATATTAGATTTTTATAGTAAATACGAACTGTACGTTAAACACCGTTTGGTAGTAAGACGCAATGAAAAATAACCCTATCTATGTGCTTTATTTATTTTATATGAATTATTACAATTATTTAACCTGTGTAAATGAAAGAAAGTATTTTAATTCCATTTCCAAACTAAATTATTTTTATCATTACAATAATAACCGCCTTTAAAAGAACTGGGGTCGTAAAATCAGTTAAGGAAAAAACTTTTAATTTTATGCACGTGTGTTGTGGTCGCTGCAAGACTTACTGCTGAGATGTCTGGGCGATTGGTGTGGGGGGAAGGGGGGGGAGTGGACCTGTGGCCAACTCCCCACCCCTTGCCCCTTTTTCCCCCTTCTGGGTGGCCCAGGCCATATATAAATCACTATTTTAGAGCAGATACTAAACTGGACGTGTGAAATCGTCAGAGCTCTTTACATTTTAGAAAATAAAAACACATTACATTGCATTGCAATCAACTTTGATAGCATTTTACTACATTATTTGTATAATTTCATTGGTATAAAGAGTGACACATCTATCTATGGTCACATGGTTTAATTCAGCGGTCAGCAAACTACTGCTCGCGGGTTCGATCAACCCGACCCACCGACTGTTTTTATCTGGCCCGAAAAATATTTAGCAAACAAATTTATGTGCTAATAAAAATAGACTGATGATCAATTATCATCCACTTTGGTGATCATTTGGTCTAAGGCGTCAATTTTGTAATAGACTTGACTGCCAACGACAGAGCGGTTGGGGTTTGAATCCCAGTTGGGTGTAGTGAGGGTGGTTTTTCCTAAATGGTTTTCCACTTTCCTTCCACACAAATATGAGTACATTTAATCTAACTTCAACCTTCCTCATTCTTAAGAGATTGGCGTAATTAGTACATAGGAGTATAACCCAAACGGGTAGTAAGACGTGATTCTAAAAAAACTAATTACTACATGACAAATATAAAGTTAGATTTTTTTTTATCGATATTGTTTCCAAGCCGGTACAACAAATAAATAATATATATATTATTTTTTAACACTACATCATACTACCCGTTTGGGCTATACGATTGTGTACTAATTACGCTAATGTTTTTATAAATTAGGAAAGTTTTATTAATAGGAAGTTTACCCGCACTTGGGTGGAAGAAGAGTGGAAAACAATTTTGGAAAAACTACTCTCAGTACACCTGGTCTAGATTCGAACCTTGATCATCAGATCATCAGCAGGCTAGCCTACTGCAAGAGTAGATCGTTGTGACAAAATATTTTTTAAACTCATAGGGCCCACGATATCGAAAATGTTGCCGACCCATGCTCTAGGCAAGCGGCTCCCAACCTTCTTTCGTTTGTGTACCCTTTGGCAGCCCATTTCCATAAACTGTGCCCTTAATATTAATATAATATTTCATTAATACAGTAGTTTTTATTTTGGATTTATTTGTCGCAACGGAAAATAAATGGACTAAGAATGGAATTTAAAAAACATCATAAGAATGAAATAAATAAACAGTGTATTTATTTTTACATTCAAAAACAAAAGTTACAATAAAAACTAACACATTTAATTGAATAATTATTGTAAAAACCGTTTTATGTTTGAACATGAAATTATTTTCTCCGGATCAAATACATAATCAAATCGCACCACCTCACGCCATAGTGTTGAGATAATTTCACAACTTTTAAACTGATCTTTTGTCTTACACTGCCGGCATATGTAGTATTCAAATATTGTCGCGTACCCCCAAAGTCCTGGTACTTACCTCTGCGGGTACGCGTACCCCACGTTGGGAACCACTGCTCTAAGTCAAGGGGTCATCCATAAACCACGTAACGCGTTGCTGGGTAGGTGTGGAGAGTGAGGGGGCGGGGAGCTCTAAATTCTACAAGTTGGTACAGTAAAGGGAGGATGGGTAACTCGAAGTGTTACGTAGTATATACCTTATACTTAATTATTATGTTAAAAAAATAATATTAAAGTTCGTATTTTCACTGTTAGTAGACATACTTAAACTTTTGATTTTGATTTGTATTAAATCTGACACAAAAGTTTCCGTATTAAGGGATGACATTCACGCTTGATGTGAAACGTTACTTAATACAGGCTGGGCTCGGGTCAGGCTAAAGGTTTACTTCGTGTTATGTGGTGTGGGAAGGTGACAAAACGTAAGAAAACGCGTAGCGTGGTTCATGGATGGCCACTAGAAGGCGTCACTCTCACAAAAGATTGGATTCCCATTGATGTAAGGATGGGGGCTAGTAGTAGTTCTATTATTATGTGTCTTAAGACAGGTCCATTATTTTTATTAGTGAATTTAGACGCCATTGCACCCTGTCCTCTGCCTCCTCCTCCAACTCCCAAAATTTAAAAAAAAATATGTTGTAGTCCTCTCTTAATTTGGAGTGTCCATTTTGATTGACCTAATTGCTCAAAACGGGTGGGGGTGCAAAACTTTTTATTTGTGGTACAAACGGTACAAAACTAGTAAAATCTGTGTCCACGAAAAAAGATCAAAATTTGATAGTGGTACTCCAGCATTAACTTGGAGTGACCACTTTGATATGCTAATTACTCAAAATGTGTGGGTGTACAAAAAAATTTGTCTGTGGTAAAAAAAGGTATAAAGATTAGTAAAAAACTTTGGAGTAGAAAAAAATTCGAAATTTGAGAGTGGTACTCCAAGTTAATGGACTTTGAGATTGCTAGCTCACAGACTAGTCTAAAGATACCTAGCTAACTATGAAGGCTAATTTTTGGAAAAGGGGTGAATAGGGTCAATTTTAAGAAGTGAACTTATAAAAGATTTAAGTTTTCCAAATAGGTTCTTAGAAAAGTAGACCACCAGAGCACTAATAAGACACATTATATATTTCGTCAGTATCACGTTCCTTATACTAAAGAATTAGAATCGTAGTGTAAACTTCAGAATGCAGCATATGCTGTGGGACCATCAGTGCCTAATGTGTATTAAGTCTCTTTGTTTAGTCTACCTCAAAGCCTAAAAGTTCTTCAAGGAGTGCGACCACTCATTGTTTTGTTTTTTTACAATAATAGTTGGGGACAGTGGCGGCTCGTGTATAGGTACTGCGGAACTGCAGCACCCCCTATTTACACTTGATATTATCGATAACATTTAATATAATGATTCCTTTTTACTTTAATTCTTTATTTATTTTTGTAGTACAATATATATTCCTTAAGCTTAATGTCAGTACTTCAGTAGCCATCCTCCAGTTTATGAAAAATATGCAAAAATCTTTGTATGGAACTGTGCGCTTCGCAGTGCCAGCGACGTGGTGTTTGACTGTTGTGCGCATGCGCACATAGGAGAGTGGGGAGGAAGGCGGGACTGCCAGGTAGAGAGAGTACTGTTGCTCTCACAGTGCCAGCTCTGGCGTGATGGTGGGAGGAAGTTTTTTTTTTACTCAGCGTGTGTTGAGCTTAAAAACCGTGTACCATATTCTTGAATGTGATATAGTGTAGAAGAGTGTAGAATTTTATTACTACTCTGTATCTAGTTATTCTATTTGATTAATTTTTTTCTGTTTTTTATTTAACAGAAAGACTAAATGCGCTTACAGTACTTTCAATGGAGAGAAATTTCCTCATTTGTCATCCAAAGATCAAGGAGAAAATTACTGAACTTTTTGCCCAAATTAAAACAAGAAGAATGGATTTCATTTTTAAATGAATATATCAAGCTTGAACTGTAACAATTTAAGTTAAAGTAAGTAAAAAAGTTTGGTTTTTTGCTAAGATGTTATCAAGTTCCCAAATAAATTTTCTTTTTATACACGTTTTTTTTCCCTTTTACATAATTTTAAAACAAAGGCTAAAAAATTTCTGGAGCAGCACCCCCACTAATTTTAGTTACGAGCCGCCACTGGCTGGGGAAAACTACTAAGAGGGATGTCCGTCAACTCAGCTCAGTTTGCGACGTGTCTGTCTTCCAAACTAAGGAATCCTGATTTGATTTCCGGCGTAGCCGAAAAATGTATCATCGGTGAAGTTACTTAATAAGTCGTGTGTGTGCTGATGTAATCGGTCAGTTCAGAAAGTGCACATAAATTACCTCTAATAAATGAAAAAAAGTTTCAAATAAAATATGGTTATTATAAATGGACTTACATATTTGCAATGATAAGTAATTTCATATAACAAAGAGTTACAGAGATATGATATAAAAAAAAAGAGAATTTATGCATCAGACCTGAACCCTTATAGTCGTTTTGACGAGAAATTGAGGGTAACCATTTTGTTTATAATATTAATGAATGTTTAGAAATGAAATTTAATCAAAATCATTTGAACTGATTTTGATAAAATCAATTTTTTCTCTTTTCACCCGTCAGAAAACTACCCTTAATTTTTGGGTTGGATATCCCATTTCAAAAATCACTTGGTGCAACCTTATGAAAACCCTAGACACCAAGTCTTATCCGGATCGGCAAAATAGTTTAGGCTTTAGCCCAAGGTACGGACGGACAGATGGACAGACAGACAGAAAAATGGTAATTGAAAAACAATTTTTTGGGATTTGAGGGTTCATGGCACGTTGAAATTCATTAAAATCTCGAGTTCGATTTTGTTGACGATAACAATACTTTTTTACTTGTAAGGTAGCGAGAAAGTAAAGATATATAATAAGAGGACGTGGAACAACCAACACGGCCGGGATTCAAGACCCGACCTTCTCGTCATTGGAAAAGGGGACGAGATGAATTTATCGTTTAGTCTACGTTTCCAACGACGCGGGCCCCTCTTCTCGCTCTAATTTGGGGTTTGGTATTCAAATACTGTCGTTGTTTATACGATACCATTTGACGTTACGATACTATCTGGGAGATATTGAGTCACGTATCGGTTCATATTGTGGTCGAGTTTAAATCCGTACAAATTCAACCCGAATAAAATACAAATTAGCTCATTACTGTGTGCTGAATGATTAAAGTAAAGTGTTGATTAAAATTGTATTTAAATGTATTTATCATCAGATATTTAAAAGAGAGAAATAGCTATTAAGTTTGGCTGCTAGAACTGTACGCTCATCTCTAACTATGGAGGGTGAGGATCGATTCTGAACAGCTAAACTGGGAGTTTGTTTTTAATTTTGTGATTATTCATCCTCTTTCTATATGAATGCTGGCACAGTTTGTTGAAACAGATTCCTCTCGTTCCCCTTATCTTGGTTTGTTCTAAGTTGCCGGTGGGCAGTATTGGTTTTAAGGCATTCATATAAAATAATAAATGGCACGGTGCACAGCACAGACTTTCTCATTCATATTACAATTGAGACGCTTGATTAAAACTATTCAGATTTATGAAACGAAATAATATACATATTTGCAGAAACATTCACCCTAAGAGCATAAATTAAATAATATACACTGTTACAGAAACATAGTGAAAATGTAAACCTATCTGTCCACCAACGAGCATAACAACCAATTTAACGTTTCAAATATCTTATTACCTAATTTTAATGGTTTCTTCAAATTACAACATTCTTATGAAGCTCGTCAGTGGGATAGGTTAGTTTACTACCCCCTAACCCGGGTGACAGGGGCTCAAATCCAGAATGAGATGTTTTTCACGTCACCCTTCATTCTTTTCTCAGGTGTAATGATAATGAATTATATTAAAATCGGTGACCTCGAGGTCTAGGAGTAAGGTGTCAGACTTATGTGCTGGGGTCCGGGTTTCAATCCTTGGTCCTGGCACAGATTTATTTGATTGCCAAACCCTTCCTTCACCTCTGGAAAGACGTGTATTAATCACAGCTTGTGAATGTGTGGAATTCCCGGCCTTCGCCGTGGTTCGGATCCCACGTTTAGTTGTAGGTCCTCCATTTCATCTCACAATCAGCCTACCAATCACAAATTATCGTGAGTATAACCCGAATGGGCAGTAAGACACGGTGCTAATAATGATCCATTAAAGTCTACCCGCTGTTTATATCACTGTGGCCATTGAAGAAGTAACGTTACCTCCTGTTTAGTTTGCTGGTGATGGGGGGGTCGATGTTCAAATCTAAAAAGATGTACTGAGCTATGTAGGCCTACTAACGATTTTTTTCTCTCCCAAAATGGTTACCTTTTTATCCTAGTATAAAATTTGGATACGTTACATGTTTAATTCACCTTCCTCTTCCCTACTCCTAATTAGCTAAAATGCGAATATTCTGAACAGTTAGTAAGACGCAAGCGTATAACCCGAACGGGTAGTAAGACGCGGTGCTAAGTATTATTAAGTAAGACGCACATCAAGGCAAAATAAGTCGATTATAGCAAACACACTGGCACTAAACTTAAGTATTAATTAAAAATAAATAATTGCCCATCCCTCCTTTTTATAGTAAAATACAAAATAAAGTTAAGTATAAGTTCAAAATATTTTGTTTTCGAATTTCACAGAGCTTTTCCTTGTATTATTATTATTAGCACCGTGTCTTACTACCCGTTATGATTATATGCATTTACGCTAATATGTAATGGTAGGGGGATTGTTAGATAAAATGGAGGACCTACAGCCAAACGTGGGATCCGAACCACGGTGGAGGCCGGGAATTCCACACATTCACAAGCTGTGATTAATACACGACTTTTCAGAGGTGAAGGAAGGGTTTGGTAATCAGATAAATCTGTGCTGAAACCGAGGATTGGACCCCGGACCCCCAGCACAGAAGTCCGACACCTTACCCCTAGACCATCAGTTCACCCATTTTTTTCTTGTAATTTGAAGGTCAAAATATACCTTTTTCCTGGGCTTTACGAATAATAATTACGCTAGTTGAATTGGTATGAAGAAGGTTGAATTGAAAGACAATTATTGTACACTAATATGAATTAAGTAGATTAGGGAGTAATTTAGTAAAAACGAGCCTTTGTGAACTAGACCGAGATTTGAGCTCTCCAGCAGTAAACTAGACCAGTTGCTCCAGACATTCAGTCCACGTGCCCACCAATGCGAGTAAAATTGAAATTTTCTATTAAACTTTGTGACTATTTTCTAGCAATATCGAATGATCACACAACTGACTTAAAAAAGAATGACGTATATTAAATCGGATAGCCCATGTGGCACTCTGACATTGTGAGACCTTCCAAGCAGCCCCACCCTAATCGCATGTCAACTTTCAACAAAAGGATGTCAGTACAAAACGATGATCAGACCTCAAAATATCCTCTTCTCCAGAGACGGAGAGAACAAACCGTATGGCAAGAATAAAAGTGAACTTTTCTCCACAAAATGTGGATGGGAAGAAATCCAATAGCTATTGAACGCTGCCGATGAACGTCTGGTTAAAAATCGTGCTGAGTCAAGGCGTAGAGATCCCACGAAGTTGAGCCACCTGGCGGGCCGACTTTGGTGAATACACCTACCTGAGGATCTGGTTAGTAAATTGTTGGAAATATCTTTTCACTACGAAATATTAATTATTTGGACACCTTCTTAGTTAGGCTAAAGTACTAAATAAATAGATCAGCTCCCAGTCAATCAGCCGTTGAAGCAACCTACCCGCTCATCAGTACACCTTGGCGCCGAACCCAGATGAAGGGAAGAGATGAAGACAAGCTCCGGTGGATCCTGCGCTGGACCGCGGCCACAAAGTAGTGGGTGTTGGCCACTGACCCCGGCTATCAGGGGTTCCTATCTCACTGCCTGCATGAAGGTAATTTCATGTAAGAATGGGCAAACAGTATGTAACATACCGTACTTAATATCGGACCTCTTATACCCTTGCCTTGGTAAACATGTTATAAACGTACGTTGACTCTTAGAGGGGGGCCCCAACGGTATCGGGGGAAGGAGAAGATTCATCTTAGCGCTCGGAGTTTTATAGAAACCCATTACTTCCTTTTCTCTCTTCTCTTAAATTTCTATAAGTTCGTATTTGGTAGTTCATCTTCATTTGTTCGACAATTATCATAGGGAGGAGACCCATTCCACAAGAGAGAACTCAAGTATATTTTCTTATTAATTAATTAATACATTATACTGGTCAGTAGGCCCACTATATTTGTCTATAAATCCTGAGGGCATTGACTGATGAGTGTATTCTATTAGGATGGAGTACAGAAAGGGGCCGCTTCAGAAAGCGAGAAATGGCCGCGCAGACGTTATTTTAAAATATGGCTCAGACCAAAGTAAAGTTTAAAGATTCCAACAAGGTCATTTTACCTGGGCAACCATATATTTTAAATTTTATTAATAGAAAAAAAAGTGTGAATATGTAACATTAGCTTATTTTAAACGACCTTTTAAGTACAGTAATTTTTGGATAGACTCCCAAGATAACATTTTAAGATATTTGATAACAGCGAAATTTCCGCTTTACCTTGAGATAAGAGGTTAGGTAGTTTTATTTCCCCCCTCTCTTATTGACAAAACAAGGGTGAAAGGTGAAAGGGGGTATAAGATTATACAGAATAGAAAAGTAGTTCTAGACAACGACACAGACAATTGTAATTTGAGCCTGACAGAGATTGCTACCTTCTCCCCGAGATGGCCGCTATAATGTGGGGTGCAAGGGAAATCGAGTTAAGTTCCGTATTTTAACCATTTTTACTAAAGAAAAAATATAGTACAAAATAAATAAAATAATGTTTCAGTAGGTACGTTTATATATTTTGTTTCATTTTCTAGACATGGTAAAATAATAAGTTCTTGAATAGTTGCCATGAGCAATAGGGTCTTGTGTATATAAATACTTTACATCCAATACTGTTTCAAAACTGTTTTTTATTCGAGCCATATATTTTCCACTACCGGCTTGCTAGGTCTGCTTTATAATTTA
This sequence comes from Timema douglasi, assembly GCA_901482245.1. Taxonomy (NCBI): domain Eukaryota; kingdom Metazoa; phylum Arthropoda; class Insecta; order Phasmatodea; family Timematidae; genus Timema; species Timema douglasi. Next base: position 14,433 of record CABEEJ010002946.1, read on the forward strand.
TCTTAAGACTAGGACAGACACAACATCCAGTCCCCGAACGTTAATTCAACACCGTGAAAGGGTAAACCCACATTTTCATCAATTATAGATGTTTAGGCAATGCCAGGAATCGAACCCAGGACCCTTAACTTAGTAGGCAGACACGCTAACGACTGAGCTAAGGTGTCGGATTATCTTGTGTGCATGATCTTTTTAAATTTAGAGAAAAAGTTCTGGTATGATTCCGCTATTCTCACAAGCAGAGTCAGAATTTTGATGACATGTTATCTTTATTTTGGTACATCACAGACAATGCTCATGTGTATATACATTCTTTTCATGATCCCCCGAGTGTGAAAACAATTTTTTTAAATGATAATTTATTGCTTGGTTTTTTCGACACCATAGCTCAACCAGTAGCGTGTCTGTCTACTGATCTAAAGGACCCGGGTTCGATTACTGGCATGGCCAAAAAAATAGTTGGGGAAATGTAGGTTTCCCCTTCCACAGCGATGAATTAACGGTCAGACTAAGTGTTTTGTGTGTTCTAGAGTTAGGTTAGTTGATAAGTCGCGTATTGATATAATCAATCGGTCTAGACAGTGCTCGTTAAATACCTCAAATAAATAAAATAATAAAATGGTTTACTGTTGCGTTCCTCTCAAATCTCAATTGACCTGCCGACAATCCACGAACCACCACTCATGACTTATTTCTGTTCTTTGTTTTGAATTCAAACTCTATATAACATTTAATAAACAACTAGACAACATTCTCTTTGTGACAACCAGAAAGAGTGATGATGGGTGATAAGCTATTCAGATTCAAAAACACTCCATCAAATAATTTATATTTGACAGATTCTAGCTGTAACCTGTCATTGGAGTGAAAAAAGCCAAAATGAAACTTGACACAGGCCTATTTGTTCTTCTTTTATTTTAGTTCTGGGACTTCCTCGACTTACTCAATACATTGGAGCGATACGAAGAATGTCTTCCAATACTATATGTTTATAGTTTTTCAATTTATTCTTTAAATATAAGGGTTATTAAGGACTTAGGAGTGAGCAAGTTAGATTACATTTAATGTACTCGCATTGGCGTGGACAGAGAGTACAGGAAACAATTTTTCCCCGTGCTTTGCGTCTTACTACCCACCCGGGATTAACAGATATATCTACACAATAAGAGTATGGAAGAGGAAGGTAGAGACTATGTAAAGTGTACACTCATTTGTGAGAAACCCTCCAGGGGTAAAAACATATTAGTACACTCAGCCATAATTTCAACCCTTACCTACCCGTCACCGGCAAACCAGACAACACTAGACTGACGCCTATGTCCACGTGTTCACTGGTGTGGGCATTATCCACTAAACGACTCTAAATTGATTCAGCTAGGATTCTATTCGTTACCAATGCTGGTGACTGACTGACTGACGTTTTGGTCGTTTTTTGGTCGTTGCGACACAAACGCTGCGGCCAGGGTCGCTTTAGTGTATTGCATTGTTTTATATGAGAGAGGTCGCTGCGCCCAAGAAACTCTCACATCAACGTTTTCAAATCGGTCGTGGCGTTTGTGTGGCTAGTCTGACCCCTCTCATATGATATAATGCAATACATTAGAGCGACCTATTCGCGGCGTTTGCGTTGCAGCGACCAAAACGTCAGTCTGTCACCAGCCACTGTCAAAGGCGACCAAGTGAAGTGGAGTCTGAATCTTTGGGTCACTTGTAAAAAGCTAATTAAAATGTTTAAAAATTGCTAAGAAACCCGTATATAGCATATTACTTCAAAATCTGGACGTCAAACAATCCCTCATTCGATTGGAGCCGTTTGTTAATAGCACAGTCTACTGGTAGATGAGCGGCATCGGTGGTCGCAAAGTCTACCACGTCACTCTCATGTTGGAATGGGCTACCAAAGACGAAGATCAGGGTTTGTATCCTAGTCAGGTTTTTTTATAAATGCTACTAAACTCACCTTTTAGAAGTAGAATAACGAGTTGTATCATTCTAATAGGTGGTTTAAATTCTACTTTACTCTCATATCCTTTTATTTTACATCTACATTAGAATAAGTCTCCTAACCTAACTTAAAAGTAAATGTAGTTTTCACCATTTACACACTGTGATGTGCACGTTAACCTTGTAGTAGGGAAGTTGGTTGGTGTTATCCAAGGTTGGTAGCACTGGGTGACGAGTGACTACCTCGTAGCTACCCTTTCATATCAACTGTTGGCCAGAGCGCTCAACTGTTCCAACTGTGAAAAAAACATTTGTTTCCTAATGTTCCCAGGTAGTATGGAAATCCAAGCAGACCCCAAAACACTTTTTAATTATCCTTGGTTCCTTCCCTTTCTGTCGGAATATCAGGAGTCCGATGCCGATCTTCAGCAGGCTCAGACATTAAAAACCAGCCCTGATTCCTTGGGAAGCATCTCCAGGTTGCCTAAAGTTGTTACTGCATGTATTTATCATCCTGACACATCCAAACTGTATCCTTCAGGGTTGTTCCAGTCTCGTGAGTCTTTCCTTAGTCTTCATACCTGTTTTCCGTCCGTTTCTATTTTTACTTTTGGCAGTCTCATTCTTCTGCGTTTGGGTCATATTCACCGTCTTCGTCATAATCAGAATTACCATCGTCTTCTCTACCTATTCTTCCATGGTCTTTATATTGGGTAGTCTTCAATTTTTGAGTTTATACATGTGGTCTTCCTTTTCCTTTAGTGAAATTGCAGACGCGACTGTGTCAAGTATTTCCCACCGGACGCTATCTCATAGTACGTATGTGGTATGTTTGAAGCCCTTGGAGTATAGCTTGCTATGGGGTCCTCAAATCCTGTGTTATCCTACATTCTTATACCACATATCCTGGTGTTAACTCCTCTCTGCAGTTACAATACTCTGCTATGGAAATGAGACTTTAATAGGATATTTCCCGTTATGAATTGGATGAGTTCCTAGGTGGGTTGGATATGTCACACCTATAATTGTTCATTTACTCTTGGGAGTAGGTTGAACGCTCTCCTGCCTGTTGTAACCACCCAGATGCCCTGACATTCTTCTATCAGCACTTTTCTTATTTAAGCTGGAGTCGTTAATTTTCTTCAGGTTAGCTCCTCTATACGTTGAAGATTACTCTCCTTTAAACAGTACATGGCACCTCTCCTTTTCCCTTCCTGGCCAATTGAACAGATACCTGGCGTGACGGTTATAGCATATGTTGTTGTGCTGGAGTATGCCCCAGAAAGCCTCTGAGTATACCCCTCTGAAGCCTCCTGAGTATCCTGGACTATCTTATCTGTTTAGGTTGCTTTCCCAAAAACTAGCTCCATAATATTCAAGTTCATTATATTAATTAAATAATTTTAATTTAAAATGTATGTAGATTAGGAAAGTGGAACATTTTTGGAACGTTAGTAGCACCAGGAATGTAGAAATTGATGTTTACATTCGCGCAAAGGCCAATATGATCACCATTTTGCAATTTCAAAATAGCCGCCTAAAAATAAGAAACTCCGGTTATCTCAGCTTTAAAATGACACAAAAAGTTCATTTTAATTGATAAACGGATGTTGTCTTCTTTAAGAAATCCAAAAAGTATATCCGGGTAGTGATAAAGAACACAAAAAAGCAAGTTAAAACTATTAATGCTATATTTATTCCTTACAACAAAAAAATATGAAAAAATATCAACATTTTAAACAATGTTCGTTCAAATGAATATTGAGATTGATAGTTTTTATAACCTAGAGAACACAACTTGATTTGATTATACCACATTTTCCTTATAATCACTGTCAGTAATTTCAGTGTTACAATCCTCATCGTTCTCACATTCCGTGTCGCACAAGCAAAGTTCTCTGCATGGTAAGTTATTCCTTCTGCATGAACATCTTTGTGTGTTTGCAGTTTGTTTTACAGTGGAATCTGACCAACTAGATGATGCCTGTGGTGCAGGAAGCACTGTTGTTGTGACTGGAAGAACTTGTCTACCTATGTCCTTATAGTAACCAAATTTCAGTGGGTCGAAAGGCAGCTACTGCATGACTTTGTCTTGACACCAAACCCAGCTTTGGAACCGCACAAGCTTGATGTGTTCTTAAAGTGCTCCAAGTGAAGATGATAGCTTGTTGCTTTCGGCGAGTTGTTTGCAGAGCAGATGCCATCTTATATCTGGCATACTATTAAAGAAGACCCTCTTCGGACAGTAAATTGAGCAAATTAAATTTTCTAATTCATCTTTCACCTCCTGCATTATATCTTCTTCCACAGGTAGTTTCATTATTGCTCTGGGTAATTCAACATTAGCTTTCATTTACTGTTCAAACCATTTAGTTTTATCTATTCCTGAGAATTTTCCGACATTGTCCGCTCGAGTGAATGCGTGAACTATATGTAAATCTTGTGCTTTTTCTGTATCTAAATCTCTCCAGGTTGGCCCTATATCCACCATTCCTGATACCATCAAAAGCGAAGTCCTTTTGCAAAGCTTGCCATGGTGTGCCAGGGCAAGGACCAACACGTCTGTATCAGAACTGAAGACAACTATTTGTGCGTCAGAATACTGGTGTGATGCATCTGTTGCCAGTCAGATCATGAGCGTGTCAACTTCATGATGGTTATCTTTATAGTGTACTTTTCTGTTGCTTCTAGTGTGACCTGATGTCAATGTGATGATTATGGCAGATGATATTTTATTTTAGTCGAGGATTGCCTTGCTGCACATAAAAATTGCTCAAGAATATATACTGTATCCTAATATATACTGTATCCTAATATATATAAAGGTATATTAATATATAAATCTCCATGTGTTACATACCACGTTTCGGATGCATCATGGAACAAGAACGGTGGCATCAGAAGGGCTATCCGCTCTCGCCGTTCTGCTAACACTGCACTTGACTGGTCGGAGCAACAATAACAACTGACTGCAGCGGGCAGCCTGCGTGACCATTCCAATGTAAAGGGATTTCTCTCCATTCTCTCCTTTCCGTGGTTCATTGCGTTCAGTCACAATACAGCTCCACGGCTCGCTGAGGACCGACACAAATATTCATCACCAGTCAAATAGTTGACACCCTCCGACGTCATATCTCCAAGTCAACTGTGCACAACTAGTGGTCGTGACGATGCTGCCGAGGGCCCGACCGGACTGATGAAAGTAACATGACATCACTTTGATCATTCAAATCCGTGGTGAGTAGGCGGTTCTATGTCCGGAATCTAGTTTTAGGGTTTTTATAACTTGTCGAGAGGATTAGCTACTCTCATATTTATTTTTCTATGTTATTTAGATTAGCCTTTTCATGACTTAGTTTACATGTCTTGGAGTCATTTAGTATTTCACATGTTTTCTGCTTGGTCCTTAAGACCAGCAGTTTAAATAGGGATGATTCCCACACCTTAATCCGTTTGACCATGTTATAGTTAGCTAGGCAGTTAGTCGGGAAAGGGGCTGTTCAGGTTGTTCCAGGCTAGATAGTTATACCTAGTTAGGTTTGAGTGTGCTATTCTGAGACTGTTTCGGTGCTCAACTGGTGGGTCTTTTCCTGCCCATCTGACATGGATCATATTTTGTACATTATTTAACTTGTGTTGTTCACCAGTTTTGGTGATCAACTTGTGGGTCATTTCTGCCCATCTGGCATGGCTCACATTTCTCTCACTTGATGTGTTATTGCCCTTGTGGAGTTTGGTGCCTTCCGATTTGTTGTTTACATACTCAGGTCATGTGTTAAATGTTTCTGGTTTAGACCAATTGGTCATGTGCCAGCTCATGACAAAACAAGACCTAGAACGCTGAATCAGAACTTACCCTATACAATTAGGTTGTATATTTTTGGCTGGTCCATCTATGACTGGAGCCGACAGCCAATAGTCTAGTGCCTTGATGACCTAACCGTTAATGTTATAGCCAGCCTCCTTGGCACTAATAGTCCGGCTCTCCTTTCATGGTATTGTTCATGCCTGGTTCAGAGTAGGGGCCTTTTGTTCCTGCGTGTATGTAATAGCTTGCTAGTGATTAGATGTTACTAGTTATTGTTTAGTATGATCATTACTATTATTGTTATTATTTAGTTATAGCCTAGTAATACATATTAAGAGGAGGACTGACGTCTCTCAAGTTAATCCTGAGCCTAACCTGTTTTTCAAATTGGTTGGCGTTTCACGCCAATCTATCTCTCAAAGAGTATTTGTTATTCAGCAATATGTGTAGCTAATTATCTTGGTTAAGTCTATCGACCATTTCAGTGTATATTGGTTTGTGTTCTGAAGACGCTCTTTGTACTTTCTCTGCCCTTGTCACATCAAACTAATTTGTTAATATAAATTTATATCTTTGCTTTCAAGTGTCTCCAATCATGTATATTTACCATGTTAAAGCAATCGCCGCCTCTGGTGATAACTATAGTGACGGTTCAGTATCTTTTTCGGTAGTCGTAACCTTCTTTATCCTTTGCTTACGATTTTATTCATTAGTTGATTTTCTCTGCTGCCTACTTGCTCTACTCTTTCGCCAACTTGGTCCATGTGGTCATTGAAGTTACGTTTTTCATCTAAAGTCACTTCTAGATACATCGTCATATTGCTACGTCTAATGATTTGTTCGTTAATTTTTAGTGTTGGTCTCCTCTAGAAAACTCCCCCGAACAGCATTTACTGTACATAAATATTACGACTATTAATTATTAAATATATATGAATAAAGAGGATCGCTTAAATAATATGCTTCTGAATTTTTGAGGTGTCTTTAATTAAAGAAACAAATAAATAGTCCTATGTTGAAAAATAATTTCAATTTCTCCGTTAATGTAACAAAGTGTGGTGTGATTATAAAAACTTAGACTACGCAACTACTGGTGGTAGTTCCACCAGGTTTTAAAACGAGTGTTACTGCACAATAAATTTGTAGCTAATGCAAATAGTCCTATTTTTAGATCAAGGTTTACGAATATTTGAGTTTTTATGTTTGCTGGTAGCGAAGCTTATTTAACCAAAACTAACGTTTATAATAGTTTAAATAGTTCTGCTACTAAATATGGTAGGCTGAGTTAACTTGAAGAGTATAGCGTAACTTGATTTAAAGTCCGGGAGAAATTGTGAATCATCTCCACGGTGCAAGAGATAAAGGACCAACTCCATTCAAATGGGATGTTTGCTGCAAGGTCACAGGTCAAATCACAGCTGGTCCCAGACGGCGGCTCAGCTAATTGCAAGGGGAGGGAAAGAGGGAAGGAGACACTGCTCTCATCAGTCAGCCAATCAACGGCTGTTGAAGTCAGGGACGGGGTCACCACCGCTATAGTCCCACACACGACTGTGAGCGTAGTAAACACTTGGAATGTTGATTTTCTTATACATTTCCATTTACATAGGAATAACCTTTGTCTGACGGCTAGAATATTTACAAGTCATACGTCAAGTCATGTGATCTGCAGCTGTCCTTTTGATAAATATTAACAAACACCTATAAAATAAAACTATTCATATAGTATAAAATATTATCATTTTTTGACCGCAAGTTTGTCATCTTTAAAAGAACCCTCCTATAAAATTGCGACTGATCACCAAGTAAGAGATGAAAATTTTCCAGTAAATTTATTTTGAGAATTTTCAAAAACATTCTAACGGTAAATTTCTTAGAACAGGTGTGTCAAACTCGTTTGAGTTTAAGGGCGACATTGAAAATTGAAAATATTGAGGATGGCCACATTTAAAATAAATTTAACAATATTATTATTAGCACCGAGTCTTACTATCCGTTCGGGTTATACGCACTTACGCTAATGTGTAATGGTAGGGTGATTGTGAGATGAAATGGAGGACCTACAGTTTAACGTGGAATCCGAACCACGGTGGAGGCCTGACATTCCCCACATTAACAAGATGTCTTGTCAGAGGTGAAGGAAGGGTTTGGTAATCAGATAAATGTGTGCCGGGACCGAGGATTGAACCCCGGCCGCCAGCATAGAAGTCTGACACCTTACCCCTAGACCGCCTGGTCACCTTTAATAATATTACTACAGAACACTCTATTAGGTATAACTTTGTACCTGTTTGTTAAAATAAAAATCACCCTATATTATTTGCCGAATTTTTTCGAGTTTCCCTTCGTAATACCATGGTTTCTATCAAGGGTTTCTTAAAAAACTGACCATATTTGAAATGTTTTGAATTTTATTTAATTAAATGGGACAAAGTTGAGCATCACCAAATGTTGTACATCAACAATTTTGATAAAAAAGAAAAATCAGGCCCCATTGTATGTTGGTTTCATCAAAAGGTCCATAAGCCTCACATAACTATGGACTGGGCTGCATGGGGCCCGCAGTCTCAAGTTTGGCATGCCTGTATTTTGAATTTTTTAAGGAGGCATACATTTAATATTTATTAAAAAAATCATTTTTATAGTAAATATATCTTGTCACACCACAATATATTTATGAACTACATCAAGTTGTCAAATGGTAACATTTATCGGATTAGAACTAAAACTTTATGTTTTGTACTGTAATTGAAAAGAATAGATTTCAAGGATTAGAAACTTAGCCTTTTAGAGTACCTAATCGTAAACAACTTCATCTCTGTCCCTTTATCTCAGCGCACTAGCTCCAAAATAAAACAACTAAAAAATTTTTCTACAACCGTCTTTCGTTTATAATACATCACTCTTCTATAACATCCTTACTTGCATTATCCATGACTTATTTTATGAGACTCAAATAGTCAAAGTTAGTATATTTGGTTTAGTGAGGGTTTACTCGCATCTAGATATCATATTCTGAAAATTGAAAAGAGAAACCTGGACACGGGAATCTAACTCGGGACTTTTGACTTAGTATGCCATCATAGACTTTGCCTTAGATTATGAGTGAAGAATGACCCTGACACGGGATGATTCCTGGTTATAGCATTGGCGTACTAAGCCAAAGTTACCAGGCTTGATTCCCGTGTCCAGATTTCATTTTTCAATTTTCAGAATATCTTATTATATGGTCTACACAACTAAAACATATCTCTTTTCTAATGATACAAGAGCATCAACGCCCACCCTTCAAAATCTAAAAGATATATATTAGCCTCCTTGTTCATGGAATTGTTTTAAAATTGTTTCTCTATATCCAAGTCCTTGCATGATTTAACCTTAAATTTTTGCCTCAAAGTCTTGTACCAATTTAAATTTTTCTATTTTTTATATGTTGTATTATGCTTTTATAAATGTCTTACTTGCTTCGGTGGTCACATAATGTAAGGCTTCAATATTACGATAGACTAGACTGCAAATGACAGGGTTATTGGGGTTCAAATCCCATTTGGGTGAACTGAAGTGGTTTTGTTCAATGGTTTTCCACTCTCCCTCCACGACAATGTGGTTACACTTCCTCTAAATTCAACCTTCCTCGTGCCTAACGCATTGGTGTGATTAGCACATATGGGTTTAGGCTGAATAGGTAATATTGTGGAGTGCTAAAATAAAATATTATTTGGTTTTTCTTTTACATAATATTTCTGATAATTGTGTAATAGACGTACTCTCTATTAGCTCAAAGGTTAAATGGGCGAACAACATTAATATATTATAAGGGATTAATATATATTTAAAAAATCTTTCAACATAATGATTTTCCAATTAAACTCAACCTTATCAACCTTAAATAATAATTTATTTCATTTCACGTCATCCTAGATTATAACAGAATAATATTTAGAAGTAAATTTTTATTAAATGTTTTCTATTTTAATATACTTTTTAAATTGTTGAGTTACATTTTAGGACTACTAATTAATACTCGTACAAGCTCAATTCAATTCATTGTAAAATCTAACTGTTCATAATATATTTTAGCATAGTTATATTTACCAAACTGTCCTCAAACTTACCAAATAATTCTTATCATTTGACTTAAAAACATGTAACATGCTATAAACCGGACGTTACGGTAGCTTGGGACATGATTCCGTGGGATTTGCAATCAGGCCTTTTTCTGTGGGATTTGCGTTCAGCTGTAATACTGTAGTGAGATTTGTGACTTCGACAAAGTTTTGGTAGGCTGGATCATTCGCCATGATGATAAGATACCCATCTTCAACATAATTAGGTGGGAGCATGAACAAGGTATCACAAATTTAACGCATTATTTGAATGTTTTTGTCTTCCTTGTACTCTCCCGCGAGGCCAAAATCTTTGATTTTCTGCCATAAACTCTTATGTCAAATTCTAGGGTTTAGGTTAGGCTAGGTTAGATTAAAGGGAACCATCAAAATGAGGCATTTTTAATGTTAGTGCATTGCCACGATCCAATTTCAGCTACTAGATCAAAATAACGTCTCGAAATATAATCTGTATTTAAACGTTCTTAGTTTTACAAATTTAAATGTGGTGGATGCATACTCTATGACGTTATTTTTGGTGGCCGCAAACCCCACCGTTTGCAAGTCCCACGTAACCGACGTTACAACACACTTTTGCATTCAACCAGAAAGCGCTGTAGAACGCGTGAGTATGAAGAGAGAAATTGAATCACTGTAATTAGTTTAATGTTAGCTTACTTGATGCTATTTCTGGTGTTAACTTCCTCAGACTAAATTAAACTGAAACTGTAAACTTTGAAACGTGGCATACCTCAATCTCAGTCATTCCGTTTAAATATTTCGAAAGTGTTCCGAAATTAAAATACCTTATATAAATTATCTTATTCCTCTACACCACATCAGTGAGTGCACGGGCTAAGGTGTCACCCTCTTCTGGTCTGGATTATTAGTAACGGGGAGGTCAGGCTTATAATTCTTGTTTTTATCATCAATTACTTTCTGCTCTCCCTCCACGCAAATGCGAGTACATTTATCTATATTCTATTTTCTTCATCTGTATGCCATTAGTGTAAATATATATATATATATATATAGTTTGGACAGGTAGCTGCAAAGCACGGTACTGTTGTAACCTCCTCTCGTCTAGTCTATTAGTCTATTTAAAATAATTCTAATATTCACCTATAACTCAGAAAATACTAGTTTTATAAGTTATTGTTTCAAATGAAAGTATTTTATACATAATAATCCCACAACTTTGCAATGATAAGTTATTTCATATCTCAAATAGTTGCGGATATATGGTCAGAATTGGAGATATTCACTTTTGTGAAGTACCCTCTAGGCTCTAACTCAACTTTCCTAGAAAATTTTGATTCGCCATTTTGTTTATAATGCTAAACAGTGCCTAGATATGAATTTAAATTAATCTTTTTATAGCCAAATTTGAAAAAAGCTATATTTTTTTTCTTTTGCGCCTCTAAGTAAACTACCTTTAGTTCTAAAAATACCTATGGGAAATTTTATGAAAACCATAGATACCAAGCTTTAGTCCAAAGAGACTAAGATGACTTTGGCTCTAGGCCGAGCAACAGACATACAGCAATGAGAAAACCACTTCAACATCCATAAAACCAGCTTCAATGGCCACATGGTCCAAGGCACTACTCTCCCATTAAACTAGACTGCCTATGACCGGGAGATGAAAGTTAGAATCTCTGTCAATTGCACTGAGTTTTTCTCAAATGTTTTTCCACTTTCCCTCTAAGCAAATGCGTGTTCGCATGCAAATGCAAATGCAAATGTATTTGCCAAATACATAATAAATCATGTAACTAGAATACCTAAACACAACTCAATGTATTTAATTAGTGTATAATTTAAAGCTGGTTACGTATACTAACTATTATTTTACAATTAATTATATATATATATATATATTTTACATAATTTTACTTAAACTACACTAAATTAGCTTAATAAATAAATATTGTGATCTTGAATCTGTTTTCAATAGTCGGCACAATGCTTAGCCTGCTTCATATTAACAGCATTCCCTGGTGTGTAAAAAGGGAGCTCATTGGCCAATTACTTATGGGCGAGTGGAAAGGAATGTGTTGCCACCCCCTATACATTGGGCAAGGTCATTAGAGCCTCCCTAGCTTGCCTTGCGGTTTTCAAGCAGCAAGCCCTGGGTTTATATTGTGCTAGTAGAACCTTTTGGAAGAAGAATTACTAAAAACACAATACTTTAAGAATATGAACCAATATTAATTTTAAAATTAATAATTCATTAAATGTATATTTATTAACAATTTAAACATTAGTGTTTACACAGTTCACACAGACAGCGTTGAGTTTAACAAAAAACTAGTCCATATGATTTTGGGTATGTGGCGCAGAACTAGCATACCCAGAGAATACGCCACTGGTGTTCTAGGAACCAGGAAGGTTTAAATTAGAGCAAGTGTACCCACATTTGCGTGGAAGGAGAGGGGAAGACAACTTAAGAAAAACCACCCTCAATACACTCAACTGAGATTCGAACCCTGATCTCCTCGTTGTCGGCAGTCCAGTATATTACGAGAATGACGCCTCTCGATCGCCGAAGCTGGGAACAATCGTCTTCAATTCTGTCATAATATCAATCAAACCGTCTACATCAGTCGTTCTCGAACCGAGCCGCGAGTGTGACTGAGACGAACAGTTGGGAGGTTATGATATCTGTCACATAATTCTTGCGTGCGGACTCTTAACTACGTCGGAGCTTTTGGAACGACACAGTTTAACTGCGGTACAGTTTGTGTGTGTGTGTGTCTTTCCCCCTCAAAAATAAATAAAAACAAACAAAAGAAAACAGGCGTACAAAAATCAACGTTCTGAAGAAGGGGCAGGGATCGGCGGGGGCAGGGATCCGAAATGAAATATTAGTCCCATTAAACTTCAGTGAGCCGTTCCCGTGCCGGAAGGATTGGATTTCCCCCTAAGAACATAAAGTGTAGTTAGTTGGATTTTATTGTTAGTGAAGCAGTGAGGTTTTTTTTTGTGTGTTAGTTTTTTTTTTTAGTTATGTGTCAGTGACATACATAGGAATTTGAAAGCAGGGGGGATGGGTTTGTATGTGGGTGGTTATATAGCTAGAAACAATTCTCAGTCTTTGGTTTTCTAGAGTGACGCGTGGAAATTGCTTAGATGTGATGCTACTCCAGGCTATAAGGACTGGTGTGAAGGAGGATGAATATTAGGGGAAAGTAGCCTAAATGGCACCACTTTTTAGTAATCACCGTATAAAATACAAATGACTCATAGGTTAACCAAAATAAATATCACATCATGAATGTAGCTGTTTTGGCTAACGAACTTAATTTTTTCACAATATTATCTTAACCTAAACTATTTATTTTGGCCTTACTTTTAAAGATGTGCAACTGGTGCCATTTAGGCAACCAGTCTCCTAAATCGCACCATGGGTTGCTAAAATCGCACTTACACTCAAAATACATAGGTTTGAAAAGTAAATATAAGACATTTACTTTAATGGTTAACTAATTATGTATTCCACGAAAAATACACAACAAAAAAATTATTCATCATATCAAAAATGAAAAGTCTATACAAAATTAAAAAAATATAAACCATATTCACAACAAATAAACTTAGTTTTATTAAAGAAAAGGTAAAAGCTGATTGGTTACTCACTACGCATAAAGATTAAATCAGTTTTAACTACTGTCAAATTTTTATAAAACATTTAAAAGTAACATTTTATTAATAAAACAACCCTGAATGTTGAACTAGTAAAACTCATAGGTTTAGTGGGCTAAAAATCTAAAAAATATGTATGCAAATACAAAACAAAAATTGAGCCAATTATAAAGTTGTAAAAAATAAAAATCTATAGGCCGAAAAAAGCCTGACATTAACTTTTAGGCTTGCAATTCTGTGCAACAGTCACATTTAAATCTTTTGATTTTTTTCGAAACACCAGCACATGTTTCATGAGCCCATTTTTTGCATAATTGACATTGCACCATATCCT
>CABEEJ010002946.1:37531-51490 GCA_901482245.1 Timema douglasi
TTGGGTTAGATTATTCAAGTTTTAGTAAGCATCCCTAATTTTATTGAAAATGAAACATAGCCTATGTCACTCGGGAATAGTGTAGCTTGCCAACGGTGAAAGAATTTTTTAAATCGGTCCAGTAGTTTCGGAGCCTATTCATTTCAAACAAACAAACAAACAAAAAATCAAATCTTTCCTCTTTATAATATTAGTATGATAAGATTAAATATAGCACAACATAAATTATTGAAACTATAAAATTCAGAAGGGAGAAAGAATAAAATGGAGTGTAAAATCAACTATGAGTTGCTAATTCCGTGGAATGTAAATTACTGATAAACCTCGACTTTATTAATTAATTTTGTCGTCATTCTTGAGAATCATTTGAATAATTTAAGACCTAGATGTTTTCTAATTATTCCAAGCAGTGAAATGAAAGATAGCGATATTTTTCAAGAAGAATATTCTATACTTTTGAAGGATTTCAAAATATTGAACATGGATTTGTGGTCAAATAAAATGGAAATGACATGATGGGAAATCCATAAACAACCTTTGTAGACGTTTCAGAATAGAACTTAAAAGAAAAGGTTTGAACGGATTTATGGACTATGTTGATCATGGAGGAAGACAATATTTAAGAGTCTATTAAATCTATGGTAGACCACAGACGACTTTAAATCAATTTCTTTGTAGTTCTTATGAGTGTGAACATGATTTTGTGTAATTAACTTAGTAACTACCCAATACACGGTTCTCTGCTTATTTTAATGTTGATCATTAATTTTCATCAAAGTAAATGGTTCACATCTGAATTAATGAGAACCATGAGCTTACGATAATAGCTGTATTGTTGGTCAGCTATGGAGACAAAATCGATCCATTTCAGTGAGAAATCTGTTCCTGAGATCAACATACGAGTATCATATACACTGTGGTCATTGCTTTAAGAGTTCTCATAAAATGGAGAAATTGAATTAAATTATCATTATTTATAGCTTGTCCTTTTATCTGTAAAGCCATTAAAATATACCCATACATGTTAAACTACTTTTAATTCTTAATTCTGTTTTAAATTTAGCATGTTTAAATACGATGTACAGTAGCCCCATGGCTTCTTTGGTGCTGACTGACAGCTTTGAAAAGTTACCAGACCAAATCATGTATCCCTACCCCAAACCAAACGATCTGCAAAAACACGTGTTTAGCAGCTGTCACTTCTGACGGTAAAAATTTAACTATATACCTAAATGTTTGCTGTCAGAAGTCAGCTGTGAGCTGTCAGTAAGCACCAAAGAAGCCGTGGGCTTACTGTACTTCGATTTGTAAGAGTGACCGCCCTAGTACTTTTTTTCAGGGTTACACCACTGGTTACTATTAAAGATGTGTATGAAGCACTTGCTTTCTACCAAAGAGTAGCATATAAAATGGTTATCTTCTCACCCACTCTTCTTAACACTTCTTCATTTATCACCCTGTTTGTCCACCTGACCTTCTCAAGTCTTCTCCAGCACCACATTTCAAAGCTCTCCAAATATTTATTTTCCATCTTCCTGGGAGTCCAAGTTTCTGCTCAATACAGCGCGATGCTCTTAACTTGCATTTCAACCGTTTCTTCCTCAGTCTCAAACTCAACTTTCTGGTCAGCAGTAACCTCTTCTTGTTGAAAGTTTCCTTGGCCATCCTCGACCTAATGTCCTTGGTGCAGTAGGCATCCTTTGTCAGCAGACTTCCCAGGTACTTGGACTGCTCTATGTTTTCTAACTCCTGGTTTCCAGTTTTGACTTTCATCAGCTCTTCATTTTATGAAATCACCATCCCTTTTGACTTCTCAATGTTGAACTCCATGCCATATCTTCTCCCCATCTCCACCAGCTGGTTGATCTTATAGTCCTACAACTTTCTCCTTTATTTTTAGCCAGCAATGCTAGATCATCTGCGTGTTTTATTGTATTCTGAAAATTGAAAAATGACACCTGTACATGGGAATCGAACCTTGGACCTTTGGCTCAGTACGCCAGCCATTTCTCTAACAATTGAGCTACCCAGGACTCGTCCCGTGCCCAGGGTCATTATTCACTCATATTTTAAGGCATAGTCTATGATGGACGTGCGTAAATCATCGGCAACAAATGTTATTTTATTAAGATCACGAGCTATCTGATAACGCAGCCACCTTCGACTCGGTAGTGGGCCTAATGCTGCCACTTATTGTGTTGATGACGCGTCCTCCTCTATTTAAATTGTCACATCCTTCAAGGGCTTCCCTGACCTGCAACTCTCAATACAAGCTGAACATACTGATTGACAAACCGCATACATGCCTCAACTTCACTCGTTGTTTAATTTCTCCGAAGGACATTCAATCCCAGATACTTTATCAAATGAGTTATATTAAGCAATAACTACAATTATATTTCTCTTCTCACTCTCACATATCGACTACAGCGCTTGATGGTAGAATGTGTTACTAACGTCAAGTTTGCTCTAGTACTATATACGTTTATACTTCACTATTATAATACATCCCCTTTCGCTAGGATTCAATGAAAAAATTAGCTCTAACTGCTATTATATTTCTAGATTTAGTATTTATTAACAATTTAGCCCCCCCCCCTCCCCCACTCGTCCCCTGACAAACTATGTTGGCTTTGTGTATATATTTAAGGTGGAGATATAGGGTACAAGAGAAAAAAGTCAGTGTTTTAGCAGGTTTTATAAAAAAAACATGTTTAGGTTATCGAAAATCAAATATGGCCTCAGTACAAACATAGAGTTTAATTTTCTTCACATAGTGATATCAACCAACATCTCTTGAATATAGTGTCAAGGGTTCCCTGTACTATAATACCGTTATGCTCATGACCTATATTTAAAAACCTGTTGATATCGCCATGTGAGTAAATAAAACTCTTATTTTTCTACTCGAGCAATATTTATTTTGATTTTGGTAAAAAAAAAGTTATGTTATTAAAACTGATAAAACACTGGCCATTTCTCGTGTCCCCTTCATCCCCATCTTAATAATATTTTAGGTGCTGCCTCCCCAAACCAGTCCCTTTACCTAACTAGAAGGCTGCAAGCTATCCCTGTACTCCAACACCCATGAGTGTTGTTCAAGGAACCGTTTTGAATTGTTTAAGGGGATTTTTACCGTGTATTTTAGTCAGGAAGATTATATAAGTACACAGTTTACCAACTAGCTTAACATATGACATTAATGGATCAAATAGCCGAAGCTATCATTTATGAATTTTAGTGAGGATAACACCATTTAGATATCATATTCTGAAAATGGAAAAATGACACCTGGACAAGGAAATTGAACCCGGGAACTTCGGCTTAGTACTCCAATGCTCTTACCACAGCTATCCAGGATTCGTCCCGTACTCATGGTCATTCTTCACTCTTCACTCGTAGTTTAAGGCTGAGTCTTTGATGGACGTGCGGAAGTCATCAGCTTATAAATATGTGATTATATAAGATCACAGCCATCAGACAACGCAGCCACTGCAATAACATATGCCAATCACCGAGTCGCGGGTGGCTGCGTTGTCTGATGGCTGTGATCTTATATAATCACATATTTATAAGCTGATGACTTCCGCACGTCCATCATAGACTCTGCCTTAAACTATGAGTGAAGAGTGAAGAATGACCATGGGCACGAGACGAATCCTGGATAGCTCAGTGGTAAGAGCAATGGAGTACTAATCCGAAGGTCCCGAGTTTGATTCCCGTGTTCAGGTGTCATTTTTCAATTTTCGGAATATGATATATGACATTAAGCCTAATATTACATAGATATAGACAACTCCATCTCCTAGACCTTTACTAATTGGATATCAAGATAAACCCGTGCACGTGTGTGTGTGTGTATATATATATATATATATTTTAAAATGCACTGCATTTTCTTGCCCATCCAGGCTATCTGCATTTAGCTACACTAATGGTGTAGGGAAGATGAAGGTAGAATATACATTAAATGTACCTGTATTTGCGTAAAGGAGGAGTGAGAAAACATTCAGGGGAAAACTCAATACACCCGAATGAGATTATTACAGCCCCTACCTTGCAGACCTATTATACTAAACGACCTTTGAGTTAAATCCACGGTATCATCGACGAGAATCAAATACAAATACTAAATAGCTCCGATAACGCAAACCAGAATCAAACAAGGGTCCTCTTGGCACTTTTATTGACCTCTCTGACAAGTAGGGAATATTATATGGTATAGAATATGACCTTGTACAGACATCAGCAGTTAATAGAAGAAACAACCTATGCCTTAGCTCAATCAGTAGCTTATCTACCTAGTGAATCAATGGTCCCGGGTTCTATTCCCGACACATTAGAAAAATTTATATTAGTGAAATGTGAGTCACCCCTTTCGGTGTGATAAATAACGGCTGGGGCTGTGTGCTCTGTCAGTTCTAGATTTAAGTTAGTTTGTAAGTCTTGTGCTGATATAATCAGTCGGTTCAGAAAGTGCACGTTAAACATCTCAAATAAAATTAAAATTAAAACTGGCAAAAATAATCGAACATTTAATTAGTTAGCACACAAGGAGGACGGTAATAGAGACTAGCAGCAGATATTTAGTGGCTTTGCTTGATTATAATCGTTGGTAATAAAATAATAATATTAATTAACTTTAAGAAAAATTGATTCAATTTGTTTTTAAATGAGGTAAATTCTTGAAGTGAAGGCCAGTTGTATGGATTTGGGTGTTATTCTTTGGATTAAATTAAGGTCAAGTACTAATTAATTGAACTATATATTAAGAATTACACTTAAAATATCTTACTATAATTAACATCCTCATTAAATTGCTTGCTACACGTCGAAAAAAGTAAGGAACAGAGAAATATCACCGAGAAGTGCATTATATTCTAAATTGGCTAAAAGTCATTTTATTTTTAATTGTTACGTTCAAGCCACGGGCTGATTACAACTTAATCCAAGTGATGAGGATGAGAAGGGTGATTCAAAAGAAATTACCCTCTTCGCCCCCTCTAAACCCCCACGTCTCCACCCCATCCCTCCAGCCCCGCCCACTATAACAGCTTGGCAATAAAGATTCCATCCTTTGAGGTTGCTTGTTTATCTTCGGTTTAAACGTGTCGTCTTACGAATATACCGTCCAATTTTCGTAGGAAGGGTCGTTTAGGAAGTATATCTATTTTGTAGCTAAAATTGATAGCATTTTACTATTTTATTAGTGTCATTTAATATATATATATATATATATAAATAATATCTAACAAAATTGGCAGTGGCAAATCACATGACCTGACGTATGGATACGTGAAAGTAGATATATAAAATTAAGTTTTGCCTTAACGGACCACAGTATGGTACTATCTTATAAGCTCTACGCCATAGTGGAACCAGATAAGGTAAGCTTGCTACCATTCAGGCTAAATGAAGGGCGAATATGTACAGTGCACCTCTCAGAGCCGTAGATTGAAAACATTACTTCCCCCTCCCTCCATCTCCCTATTATTTATTAGTCGGGTGACCTGGCGGTCTAGGGGTAAGGTGTCAGACTTCTATGCTAGCGGCCGGGGTTCAATCCTCGGTCCCGGCACAGACTTATCTGATTACCAAACCCTTCCTTCACCTTTGACAAGACATCTTGTGAATGTGGGGAATGCCAGGCCTCCACCGTGGTTCGGAATTCCACGTTAAATTGTAGGTCCTCCATTTCATCTCATTATCACCCTACCATTACACACTGGCGTAAGTGCGTATAACCCGAACGGGTAGTAAGACGCGGTGCTAATAATAATAAAATTATCTATTTCGTGCTTTCGCCTTATAAAAATATAGCTTTTTATTCACTGGATCTTCCTACCAGTTTTGGCTATACGCCTATGTATTAATTACACTCATTGTTATGGATAGAGAGAGTTGAATTTAGAAGAAATGTAACCACATTTGCGAAGAGGGGAATATAAAACTATTAAGGAAAAGCCAACCTTAATACAACCTACTGGGATTCTAACTCCAATATCACTTGTTTCGGTGGTCACGTGGTCTAACGCGCTACTCTTTCAGTATACTAGACTGCCGATGACGGGGAGATTGAGGCTCGAATCTCGATCGGGTGTACTGAGGGTGGTTTATCCAAAATAGTTTTCCACTCTCCCTCCTGGCAAATATGGGTACATCCTATAAATATAACCTTCCTAATCATTTAAAAACCATTGGCGTATATAGTACATGAGAGTAGAACTCTAATGGGTAGTATTATGGGGTGCTAAAAAACAACTCCGATACCCCCGTCATCTGTAGTCTAGTATATTGCAAAGTGACGCTTTAAACCATGCAGCCACCGAAGAGAGGTAGTAAATGATACATTGAATGCATCAAATGAATTACGGCCTTTACTTTCTTATATCCCTATACTCAGAGTAAATTACAATTTAAAATTCAATTTTGTTTTTGTCTTTAAAAATGCATCATTTTCGGACTGTTTTTATTTTTACACTACATTCTGAAAGAAAAAAAATGTATATGAGAATTTTTAGGTATCACCCAAATAAACAGATTTGCGTACAATTAAAATAATATAAAGAAATATACTACTTTAAGCTACAAATTAATATTCATGACAATAGCTACAAATTAATATTCATGACAATGTAGGAAAATATGTTTTGTTGATTATTTATGCTTTATGTTTCTTTGTCTTAACTGGGAAACACGCCGAGTAATATTGAAATGTATTAACAGGAGAAACTCCTGCAATTGGGGCTACAAACGCCAACACCCTCCCACCTTAAACTAATTTGAACTTAACCTCGAATCGAACCAGTTTCTCAGGGTGGAGACAAGGCAGTCAGTGTTTTTTGTCACTCCTCAACGCTCTCGATCACGACTAAAGGCCGATTCACACAGAACTCTAAGCAATGCAATACTTGCTTAAGTTTTGTCAATTTGGTTTCACACTCTTTGCTAAGCTATGGTTCCTCTTTTCCTTCCTGAATTCTCTGTGGTTTCTTTCTGGTCTGCTTCACTTAAGTTATGGCATACTCCAAAAAGTCTTGTTTCAGCAAAGATGATAGTAACGAGAAAGAATAGATGCTGCTGATAGCAGCTTTTTTGGAAGATGAAGAAAATGTATGATGTGGAGGTTTGATTTGTTCAATTATTAACATTTTAATATAAAAACACTTAACAAATATAAAACCTAAATAGAATATTACTTAAATACACGTGAAACAAACTGAAAACAAAATTTCAACACTTATTTGGTTATTTTCAACAATCCGGCTGTTCAACGCGTAGCCCAAGCTGCGTTATGAGCATGGCTCAAGAGTTGAGATGGAAAAATTGCCCGACCAGCAATTTGAAAAAACACAGCGTGGTGTAGCAAGGAATAGTTTAGCTTAGCTTAGCTTTTGGTGTGAACAAACATGGTCCTAATATATGGTCTAAACAGTTGACAAAGCAGAGTTTAGCTTAGCTTAGCTTAGCTTTCTGTGTGAACCAGCCTTAAGAGGACCATTAGGAAGTTCAATTTTTCAATCTGAATTATTTTATTTAGTATAATTTTGCGCCACGTCTTACTACCCATTTTGGCTAACCACATTTAACTACACAAATTGTATTAGCATTAGGAAGGTATAATGTTGATGAAATGTGCCCACATTTGCATGGAGTAATCTCGGTAAATAGATAAGGAGAAAAACATGTTCACACATGGCCACGATTCGATTCCCTGCCTTCCAAACACCGCTAAACCAGACAAGACGAGATTGACGATTTAGTCCTCGTTACCACCAAGGTGGGTTAAAATATATTTTCCAATAACTCGTATGAGCGAGTTTACTGCACCCAATTCACGTCTTGAAGAACCTTTTATAACTTAAAGACTATATAATAAGATCGTAGAGTAACCAACACTGGCAGAAGCTCAGTATATTTAACTTCCAGCTGTAAAAATGGGCACCATCTGTCATAAATGAATCCTGCAGAAAATATTCTATAGTTGAGTTTAATGACGAGCGAAATCGTAAAACATAAACATTAGATTCGTGCTTAGAGATTACCAGATCATCTAAATATATTTCTGGCAGTTAGAAATATCCGTTTAGAAGCCCCGAAAATTCTTGAAACAATTTCTTACACTTTAAATTTGATGGTTTTTGGTAAAAACACAAAATACCCAGCAAAAATGGGTAAAAAACATTGTTTTTAAATAATTTTTTAATACACAATGTAGCATCCAAAAGGGGCAGATGCCACAAAATACATAAAAAAAATTATAACTAAAATTATGTGGGGAGTTTAACTCAGAGAAAGCGTCGAGAAGTTTTAGGTAGTAAATGCAACCAGACAGCACGAGACTGCAGCCTTCCTAAAGTTCTAAAATATTTGGTGTACAGTCCTCGGGAAAGATGGGGCATATGTTAGCAAGATACCAAGACAGTATAAGGAAGATTGACATTTATTAATACGATCAATTGTTGCGTAACATTTTAAACCATAGTATACAACATAAATTGGTAAAAGGAAACTAATGACTGTTTCAATTTAATATTTAACATAGTAATCTATACATGCATATAGCGTACGCGAGACAAAATTAAAGACTCTATAAATACAGTCATATAGTGCTATAAAAATAGGTAACTCAATACGGTAAACAATATCTCTATTTTGAAGAGGCGCTCTTCTAGTAACGCTAAATACCTAACTATTAAACATTTTATATATATATTATTTTTATATCAGATATTTAAATCCTACCATTACTATGCAAGGTTCGCTAACAATAAAAGGAGCTTTGTAAATGACAATAAACCAACTCAACTTAGCCAAGGAAAAATACTCCTTTAAGATTTAACATATTACAAACAAAATTTAAATATATAATCGTTAGCCATGAGAAATGGCGCCAAAAAGTTGTTTCAGATACAACTTTTTTCTTAGACAAAAAACCACAATAAATTCAGGTCAAGACCCAAAAACGGGTATTCGTGAAGTTATTAAAAAATTCCCAAATACATTATGATAAAACAACTTATCAAACCTATCGTAATATAAATTATATTTTTAATGAGGCGCAAAACCCTAGTAATACAAAAGAGTAAAGAAATGCTCCTAACCATACGACGTAATGATATTAATTTTAAAAGTGTGGCCAAAAAGAGAATTTAGAAAAATAATTAAGATATAAAAGTTCCATAAGCCGAAACAGAATTTTGGTCTTACATTTCTTTAGACGGAGAAAGCCGGAGCTTACGTTAATCCTGCTAAGATACAGGCCCAATTGTGACGATATCGATACAGAGAGTAGAATATATACACAACTCAGTAGAGGACGATAGGAGAAGGGGGGAGGATATATTCTGGATTAAAATGGAACAATATGGCAGCATCGGGAAGATTCTCGTACGGAGACTCGTAACTGCGCATGCCCAGCCAAGCCCAGGCGTCGCTAAGTTTGCCAGCCATTACGTGCTTTAGTTTCTTGCTAGCCCGGGACAGTGAAGGTTCGTCCGGAGGACTTGAGCCGTTGTTCCACGCAGAGTTCGTCCGGAGGACTTGGGCCGTTGTTCCACGCAGGCCCCGTCGACAGGTGAATGCGGTAAGTTTCTTGTATTGTTTTGTTTTCTAACGTCTCCTTTATAAGTCCAATGCTACAACAAGTCTAGACAAACACTAAAATATGCATTCGCAGATGGGTTTATTTTTGCAATTAAAAATAAGACTACCCACTTCGGTGGTCAAATGGTCTAAGGTGTAACTCTCGTGTTAGACTAGACTGCTGATGACAGGGATATCGAAGTTTGAATCCCTAATAGATGTAAGTCCTGCTGAGGGGGATTTCCTAAATTAATTTTCTACTAGGCTCAACGCAAATTTGGGTACACTTACTCTAAATTCAACCTTTATAACCCATAACTCACTAGCGTAATTAGTACAAATGATTATAACCTGAACTGGTGGTAAAAGTAAGACACGGTGCCAAAAAAAAATATTAGACTACGTTGTATAAAGTTAGTAGAGAATTAAAACAATAAATTAAAGAGGTTTTATCAATACTTTTATATAGCATTTTTGCCGTGAATGGATATTTAAGAAACTATTGATGATTTAAAAACCAAACTGACGATAAATATGATGAGCTTGTGTGCTTTCTTTTCATCTTTTTTAAAAAAACAATATTTAAAATTGTAACCGGCCATAAACATGTAATTCTATCCACGGCATTTCTTTACTCCCTCCTCCCAATCTGGACTATACGCATTTTAATTACGTTAAAGAGGTAAGGATGAGGAAACTGGAAGCTGAAGAGGAGATGTACCTTGCTTACTTTGAGTAGAGATAAAGCGGGAAATCATTCAGGAAAAATCACCCTCAATACACCCAATCGTAGTTTGAATTCCAACTTCTCCGTTATCTGCAAACAAGACTAGATGAACCAGACATATAGTTCACGTTCACATCGATGATTGTACCCAAGGACGTTGGTTGTAGAGAGCTATTTTTTTACAAGGGGGGGGGAATCCCACTAGAAAATGTTACTATACCTTTGGGCAATATAAGGTTTTATACCTATGTATGTGTCTCCCCTAAGGAGGTCCAACAAACTCCAGGGGAGTGCAAAGCCCACACTTTCCTAACACCCCTTTCTATGCCCTTGGCTCTGCCTATGGTATAGTAATTACTCCAGGGGTAACACCTGATAAGGAAGGTAAAACAGCTCGAACCATGCGTGGTATACTATTGCGATTATCTTGAGTCTTCATTAGAAACAGTTAAAATATTTCATTCTTGTTTGAAAAATAATAATAATATTGCGTGTGTAGGATATATCATTCGTAGCCCAATTTGTGGAATAATTGGTCAGTACTAATGTACTGTTTCCCAGGCGATGCCTGAATGTATTAATCGTACATCCTTTCCATGGTGGCTCTTTCTATATCCCGATGAGATGAGGTTATGGTGATAGTGAGTATGAGGGTGTGGAAACACTTAAACCTGACTTAGGTTTAACTAAACAAACCCCGGTGAGCTTCGGGGTAGTTCTCATTTCGGGGAAATAACCCAAGGTACCAGCCGGGAATCGAGCCCGGGACCCTGAGACTTGTAGCCAGGTGCACTGACCACTACACCACGATGCCGGTTAGTTTGAAAAAGTACAACAAATTTGAGAAATATCTCGATTCTGAAATAAAAAAAAAAGTTTTTAAACTTTTTACCCAGAAACTATCTGTTGTCAAGTGAATGATGCAGAAAAATAAATGGACGGAAATCCGCAGGGACTTTCTCGCTCTATTATTTTAAAATAGAGATATTTACTCAAAACTCGTAATATATGTAAAACTAAATAATATACACTAGCAAACCCGAGCATAAATTGGACTATACTTATGTAAAACTTTTTTTTAGTCCCAGTTTTAAATTATATAATTTTGTTTTTAAAGAATTAATGTCCTCATTTGTATGTTTGGACCGATAAAAAAAAATCTAAGTTAGGTCAACAAGGGTCAGCACTTCATATTAAAATTTTAACTTCCGGTTAAAATTTTCGTCATTTTATTAGATGTTGCAAATCTTCATGCCATCGCATTGCTATTAAATTCCTCATTTATAAATTTTGACCAATAAAAAATGTAAATATTTATTATCAAGTCTAAAATGGATATAGATCATTGTTGTACAAACATTTCTCCTAAGAAGTTTAAAGAAAAACAACATAAACTGTACTTATATTAAATTACTCTTTGGCATTGGAAAATTATTTCGTTAAAACTGAAGTAGTATCTCTTTACAACTAGAGCTCTCAAAATTGTATTAATATATTTGTCAATATCTCAGAAACTGTTGGATTTATAAAAATATATTTCATATAATTTATTTTTATTTTTAACAGTAATACAATTTAAATGATAAGTTATTTAGTGTCTCAAATATTTGCGGAGATACGGAAATTTCTGCTTCTGTAAAGTATTCTAAAATTCATTTTTATGGTAAAATGAAAATATCCAGTTTTATTCATAATCTTAATCAACACCTAGATACGAATTTTAATCTAAATCGTTAGAGTCGATTTTGAGAAAATCGATTTTATTTTCTCTTTTTGCCCTTTCTTTAACTACTCTTAATTTTAAGTTCAAACAGACACACAGACATACGTCATTGCAAAGATAACTTTTTAGGGTTTGGGGGTCTTGAAACGTCGACATCCATCAACAGTTCAGGTTAGATTTTCTTTTGCGGTCGCAATACTTTCACCTTTTGTGTTCGAAAAGTTAAAAAATATATATTTACGTAGCTTGAAAGTTATTGGTTTAATAAAAATATGCTTCTTATGAAATATTTGTATTATAAAGATACCTACATATTTGTAACGATAAGTAATTTCATATCTCAAATAGTTTAAGAGATATATGATNTATTATAAAAAAAAAAAGATAATTTACGCATCAGACCGGAGCCCTTAAAGTCATTTTGCCAAAAAATTGAGAGAAATCATTTTGTTTGGATTATTTATAAATGTAATTTAATCATAACCGTTTGAGCCAAATTTGAGGAAATTGACTTTTTCTCTTTTCACCCTTCAGTAAACTACCCTTAATTTTAGGGCTAGATATACAATTTCAAAAATCCCTCGAGGAAACCCTATGAAAACCCTAGATACCAAGTTTTGACCCGATCGTTAAAATAGTTTTTAAGCTCTAGTTGGAGGTAAACAGACAGACAGACGGAAAGTCAAAAACCACTTTTGGATCCGGGGGGTCATGAAACGTCAAGATTTATCAAAATCTCGAGTTTTATTTTTTTGACGATCATAATACTTTCTCTACCTGTAAGATAGCGAGAAAGTAAAAATCACTTACTTAAAGGAGTTCCAGTTTGAGCTTAGTCTTGTATCTAAAATCTCAGATAATCAGCCGTGGAGGGGCGCATGGCCTAAGGCGTCACTCTTGTGTTATACTAGATGGCCGATGAAAGAGAGGTTGGAGTTTTAAACCCGGATAGGTGTAGGCCCTACTGAAGGTGGTTTTCTTCTCTCCCTCTATGCAAATCCAGTTACCCTTCCTATAAATGCATCTTCCTAGTCCTTAACATTTAACTCACTAGTGGAATTAGTACATGTGTGTATAACTAGAGATAAAAAAATCGGGAAATTTTGAATAGGAATATTTTTTTCAGTGGTGGCTTGTGGTTGAAGGGTTAAATTATAAAGGTGACACCTAAAGTCTATTATACTTACGGTGACCATACGTACTGTTTTTTGCAGTACAGTACTGTTTTTTGGGATGATGTCCTGCTGTCCTACAGAGCATGTGATAGTACAGCAAAAGGTACTGTTTTTTAAAACCAAGCACTTCCAAAAATACTTAGTTTTGAAGTAAGAGAAAATAATATTTTGAATTGAACAGCGCCAGCGCAAGGAATATCATCCTTGAGCAGTTGGCAAACACTCAACACATGTGCTGCGCCCTCTCTAACAAGATATCGGAACTTCTTTATTAGCTCTGTGTGATAACATCACCTAGCCTACCATTTTTCATGTCTTACCCATACCCTTTTTTCAGTCTTCATTTGTGTTCTTTGTCTTCAGCTGTCTCGACAAGTCTGTGAGTGTGTGTTGCGGTTTTTCTATTAGTTTTTAAATAATAATAAACGCTAGTATACCAAAGTGTTGTGAGATGGGGCAGCCACGCAGAAAATGTTCATTTAATTCTTCTTTGCAAACAGAATACCCTTTCATCGAACTAAAAAACAGTGATAACCCTCACATTGTTATTTGTGAGCTGTGTAGAGGTGAAGTTGACCTACGCAATGATGGTCGCACAAGCATTGTGAGGCATTTGAAGCAACGAAAACGCTTACTAGCAGTAAATGCGGCCACATCAAGTAGTACAGTAAGCAAGTTCTTTAAAAAAAAGTATTAACTTCTGAAAATTTTCTTTTGGCTGCCAAAGAGGGTACGTTTGCATATCATAC
>CABEEJ010002946.1:52273-95432 GCA_901482245.1 Timema douglasi
ATATTGAAACATTTGTTTGAAAACCCTGTGGGTGAAGCATGGTTGAGGTTTGTTCTCAATGTTAGCTTTCTATTTTACGAGGCAATTTTAAATATTGAAGGTGATAATAAGTGTGCAACTGATGCCGCACTAGAATATTTTGAGCTGCTTGAGAAATTGAAATCAGGGAAAATTCTGTATTCTTGCCAGTGAAAGTAATAATCTGTCTTATCAGCATTGAAACAGCGAGGTGAATTACAGAAGAGATTTTTCTACAGAAGCTAAGGCTTTATACTCGGGTTGCATTGCATATTTGGAAAAATGGACTGCTAATCTGCAACAGTTAAAACTTTTTGAATGGTTCAGATTACATGAGCATGTTACGTAGAAGAAGGTTCTGGCTTCGTATGAGGCTTTCAAAGATGCCATTGGCTCTACTGTAGATGAAGATGGTCTTTTTGACGAAATTACAGCGTTAACAAACTTTCTAGCTGGGGACAAAATTCCTGAGTGGAATGAGAGTAAAATTCCTATTTAAACCAGGTGGTTGGAAGTGTTTACTTTTATGAACAACAAGCTTCAGCCTCTTAAAAACCTGCAGTTGCTATGTGAGTTTATACTTTGCCTGCCTGCCTGTCTGCCACGAGTTCTTCAGTTGAGAGACTTTTTTCAATAATAAATAACTACTGGGGGAGTGAACAAACCCAAATGAGTATTGGGACATTAAAGGCTGTGATGCAGGTCTACACCAATTTTGACGAAACCTGTATGGAAATGTTCCAATATCTGAAATCTAAAGAAAAACTTATAAAAGCAATTCATAGCTCACAAGATAAATATGAATGTTATGATTATGAAGCAAAAGCCAGCACAAGTAGCTCTTAAATTGTTATTTTAAAATTCACTTTCTCTTTAATGAGTTTTGTAAGTACTGTAGTCCTATGTTTTATTTACCAATGGGTTTGTACACGTGATTAGTCTTAAAATATTTATTTTTACACGCTATTTTTTCTATAAGTTTTAGGCAGAAGTATTATTTACAAAAAGACTATGTACACAATAATAAAAGCCAATCTAATACTTTATGTATATAGTTTTGACATTATGTAACCCGCTCTCTTAAACTAGTATTCAAAAGTGAATTTTAATAAATGGTTTTATCTTTAAACTATTTTTATTTATCTATTTCTATTATTTTTCTTCTATCTACCTTATACATACATTATACACACACGTCGCACACCATGCTACTCTTAAATGTGATATATTTTAATGTCCTGTTTTTTCTAAATAAAATTATGGTCACTGTAATTATACTTCAAAATCTAGTGTGCAAAGAGATGAATGGGTTATAAGATGGGAGGGGGGGACTGTTGTGGGGGAGGGGTAGTAGGATGCATGGAGGATTGGGGCTGGGGGGAAGGGGGGGAGACAAATCTCGGGGCAACCTTTAATTATTTTAGTTAACTTAATGAAGACAAAAAATTGGAGTATGATTTATGAACATAACGGGTCTACAAAGGCTCGCATTCATTTGTTCCTTTACTTATGTACTAATTACGCCAATGGGTTTGGGATTAGGAAGGTTAAATTGAGAGGAATTTCACCCGCATTTGCGTGGAGTGAAAGTGAAAAACCATTTAGGAAAGAAACCGCCTCAATATACCCGACTGGGATTGATCTCCGATCTCCCTGTCATCGACACTCTAGTCAATTGCAAGAGTAGTACGTTAGACCATGAGGTCGCTGAAGCAGGTGTTTCTTTACTAATACTACTACTATCACTACCACTAATTAATATGACTGTTATTACTTTTATTATTATCCATTTAATCACTTGAATTTATTTTACAAAAAAAAATTAAAAATTTTTGTTTCGGAAAAAATATAGGGAAAATTTTCCAAAACAGAAAATTTTCCGTTTCAAATCTCTACTATAAGCTAAACAGGTAGTAGAAAAGGGTTGTTCCACCGGCGACTCGACTGTACATGAATCCTCCCAGCCTCGAGAAGGCAACATATTACTGGAGGGTATAGTAATAATAAATCCGTCAGCAGTCCTCTGTCACTGGGAGGGCTGAGGCGTGTCGTGTGTTTTCTTCACCCCCTACCCCCACCAATCTTTCCAACCAAAGCAAAGAGGGGGTCGGGTCGGAATGATATTATTTCTAGAAGGTTCGTACAGTTTTGTTGCCTGCCTTGTGTTCTGTGACTCGTGTTGATTGACGAGTGACGTGTAAAAGAGGCGGAGTAGGAGAAGTAATAATAATACTTATTGTATCGTGTTGTTCACCACTTGGTTCCAGTTGGTAGGCCTGCAGCTTCTTCTTTAGGGTGGTGTTACATTCACATATTTCTTTAATAAAATGCAGTAGAGCAGGGGTCGGCAAAAGGTCCATCTCGCAGTAATTATCAGTCGATCGCGTGATAAAACTCTATCGTCACGAAAACATAACCTTACCTTGCGTTATTCCACTATGTTACGTCTTATAAGATAGAGCCATAGTGTAATCAGTCAAGGTAAGACTGCTACCTCTCAGGATAAACGGAGTGTACATTCTATTATTTTATCTATTTTCTATAAATCAGGAACATATGTATTGGAGAAAATATATAATTCAAGGAATAAATACAAGATGTACAGGAAAAAAAAGAATTAAAAGTAGAATCGCGGGACCTTTGATAAATGTAAAAGTTGGTCGGGGCCCCAAAAAGTGTGCCGCCCCTGCAGTAGAGCCCCTATAGCTAGATGTAGGATACGCCCTGTGCGCATCCAGAGGTGATCATTTTCAATAGGGCCTATTACAGATAAGTTTAAACAGTCCATTGACTCCATCCGCAATAGTAGTGATAATTGACAGCTAGCAGAAGATGTAAAAACCGTTAAAATAAAAACATAATATAATTATAAACAAAATAATTTGTTGTGAAAGTTTTGGCGGCTGAAAGTGACAATAAATCAACATATGGTCTTGTAGATAACATGGTTTGGCGAATGGATACATGAGAGTAGATCTGGTAGACACCTCCCTTGTTTGCCTGTCTACCAGCTCTGAGTGTCAGAAGCGACCCTCAGAGAAGGTAGTTGGCTTGGTACTACCTAAGAGTACCGATCTGTAGTCACAGACCATGACCTCTTTTTGCGAAAGTGTTTATTGATTGTGGGAGGCAAATGGAGTTTAGGAGAGGAGGTGTGAAGTGGAGAGCGTGTTGTGTTGTGGAGTAGCTATATCAGGCCCTAGTACACTGTGATGGTAGACATGAGTGCAGTCAGGCCCGATGTGTAAGTTGGGGTGTGTGATTTCTCGATGAGCTGAAATAAAGCACAACATCCATGTTAGACATTAAGTGAGGGATGAAAAAGTGATTGCAAATTTGTGAAAAATGATTGCTTGACTTCTGTCAAGTTGGCTAGAGTGGTCTGTAGATCTGGTAGTTTTTACTAGCTGTCGTTTATCTACTTTCCTACTGTAGATTGGGTGTACATAAAGCTATCAAATAGTGTGTTGAGGGACGAGTGAGTAAGTTTGAGGGTGTAAGAGGGGGAAGGGCAAAGTGTGTTAGCAAAAACTAAATCCAAATAAATAGTGACAGAGACAAACTTTTTTGATACAATTTACATACATTAAACGCCAGGGGAATAAGATGTATTTGTAAGGCCTTTGATTATAATATTGAAATAGTGACATATCTGATCTACAGCAGATCCGACATTAGTGACAGATTCAACCATCAAGTGTTGTTGTCGATACGTGATTGTTAGCCGAGAACTAGAATGTCTGTTATTGCTTGATTGGAACTAATTTGATAATATTTCTGTTCTTAACAATCTTAGGAGGAATTCAACTGGGTATATTTTGATTGCATTTGTTTTATTTAAAAAGATGGATCCCCCTTTTCCCTAAAAAAAATATATCGGAAAATTCTCTAAAATGGAAATATTAACTGAACAAAATTAAGGGTATCATGTTTGTATTACGTAATTTAAAAATACATATTAATATATACTTTTTACACTTAAATCATGTACACTTTGCCTACCTAGAAAGGTACAAGTCTTACGTTGATGGATTGCACTATGGGCCCATATTATGACTTAAGCTACACCATCGTGTACTTAATTGCTCAAGATAAGCTTGCTAACTTACAGGATAAACGGAGGGTACGTTTTTTAATTTGCTCCAGCTATTTCATGTAATTAAATTGTTCAATAGCTTAACATGAATTCGGTATCGTCTAAACTCGAACTTGTATAAAACAGTTAACATTCCCTTTGATAAAAAATTAAATTACTAAATTAGTTCACATTTTTCTCAAAGATTGTACAATACAGGTGATTTATAAGCTGCTCACCAAAGATCCACCATTTAGTTAAAAACATAAACGCACTTATTATCTAAGATTATGGTGGTGTCTGTGTCAGAAAAAATAGGCCTATGTCCTTACTGCACAAATAAATCTCTAACTACTACACATATCCAGGCTAATTTTTCAGGTAGACCTTGGTAGTCTTGGAGTAAAGTGCTCGTCTCAGGATCCGATGTTTGTGGGTTCAAACCCAGCCGCGGTTGACGGATTATTCTTGAGAGATAAACATCCGTAGCACATCTTCCTTCGGATGGAAAGTAAAGCCACCAGTCCCATGTCAATTGTGATTTGGGGCACGTAAAATAAACCTTGAAGGTATGTGAAATACCTTTCCCGGAAAATTTAGTATGCCCTTTCACTCTTGCTCATAGAAGTTCTTGTTTGCTGATATAATCAGCTGGTTCAGAAAGTGCACGTTAAATTCCTCAAGTAAATTAAATAATCTTTCAGATATCACCATTATTTTTGATAAAACCCTAGATCATGTTCTATAATGGAAAAGTATTGTAAATGTTTTGTTGGATATATTATTTGATTAAAGATATTTGATAACTCGTAAAAATTACATCCTATTTCTTCTGCTAAATAATGTTTACAAACTAAATTACTGATTACTACGCCCGCTAGAGATGGGCATTGATAAGCAGCCAACGGCCTACCAAGCTTCAACATGCAGCCTGCCTACGATCCAATTTCGCGACCAAGGAAATAAAAATCTGAATATCAATAAATAATAATAATCCTACTAAGATATAAAAATATGATTTATGTATGACTCCTAAGTTATATTACTTCTAATACATTCATATGTTTAAACATTAAAATATAATTCAAACAGAAGCTCCAGCTGTTATAAAATTATTATCGAGGCATTTGGTTTTGTCACCAGAGCTGCGCTGTTGCATCCGCGCATGTTTTAAATAAATATTATCAGAGTAGCTAGCACGACCACCTTTAACAGGCCAGGATTGGCTGAATTTGATCACGTGACCCCGCCCCCTCACTGTGATTGGCTGTTGTTTTCCCTCTCCCCTCCTCCTGACTGCCTACCCCTCCTTCTGAACCCTTTACAGTTTTCCAAACTTGTTTATTCTTGTCTCCTTTGTTTTTTATTTGTGCTTATTGGTTATTAATGTATGCTCAATTGTTTTTTATTTGTGCTCATTGGTTATTTATTCATTTTTTTAATGTCTGGTTAGAATTCGGACGGACGTTGGAGATTTTGATTGGTGTGGGGGAGTTTATTGTCGTAGGATTGGGACGGGGCGTTGGAGTTTATTTATTAATTGGCGTGCAGTCCACGGTGTTGGGCGCTCCTCCCATGACACCGGCGTGGAGCACGAACATCTCCTGATAGCAGCGTAGCCAAAAGTGTGAGAGATGGTTCTCCGTGCCTTGAGACACCTTTCACTTTCCCTTACTTCCCCTCCTTAGAGGTATGTGTCGCAACCCCCTCCCCCACCCTCTATGTGGTCATGGGTTTATCTTGATGACAGGCGCCAGTTTGGTGGGTTGACAAGACAAGTCGGGACATGACCTTGAATGATGTCGCAAAGGGTTTTTTCTCTGATGACTGGTACCAGTTTGGCGGCTTGACAAGACAAGAATAGAGCTAATACAAGAGGCCATTGACCCTGTTATATTTGGTAACAGTTTGACGCCTTGACAAGTCGAGACTCATAGCTACATGTAAGGAGCAAGAAAGTGTAACGAGTTACAAGTTAAAGCTATTTCAAATGAGGCAACACTCACCAAACCCTCTTGATGAACTCCAATACATGAGCACGTGCTCTGACCTCCACTCTCCAATGCTCTACACAACAGACTAAGTGGAGTTTTAGATCGACTGGCTGCTCGGGAATCGACCCACGCCTGGCCGGAAACAAAAGAATGAGGTTCGGCGTGGCCGGAAGAAGTTACTAGTTCCACCGTTAGAACCGTCTAGATTAATATACCTGTTACTAGGACTTTCTTCTCATGTCGTGTTTGTTCTTTCGACTTACCCCCTCCTTCCCTTGCCCCTTCTCTCTGTGAACACAATTATAAGTATATATTGGGACGTTGGTTTTCAATGGTTACTCATTATACCACTGACTGACCTAGGTGAGGACGACGACTTAAAGGCCGGATATAGTATTTAATATTCTAAATTCATTTTCGGCGTAATAGGGTATTTCTTATCAATATTATTGTTTGGGACTTAAATTCATTTAAACTTTAACTATGAAATATTTCACGCAGTTCATTGCAAATGCGGTCGTCTTTCTGTCGCCTTATGCGAGGTTTAATTCAATTAGTCTGTGAAAATTTACTTTAATTATATATGTTTAATGTACATATATTTTATTTAATGTCACACTGGGGCAAACTTTGCGTCTCGGGCTTACCACCCATCCTTTCTTGATATCATTAGCATATGTATTGTATATGGGATTATAAGGTTAACGGTTCTAGCTTAGAGCACAGGGTACTGGTAAGTTAGTTTTGGGACTTAGTCCAAAGTTATGTTCTTTGTATTATTACCGTTTGACATTATGTTGATTTCTTTTGGTTTGAAGGTGCATATTTATTTAATTTGTTGTAATGATTACCTAAGTTGATACGTTTGTTAGGAGTTATGAAGAAGTATAGTTCTGTGCAATTATTACAAAAGTTAAAGGAAGTATAACCTTTGTGCCTCTATGTAAGGGCTATGCAAATATTAAATTTATCATGATTAATGATCATATTTATTACGTTTTGCTTAAAGGCGCGTGTTAGGGTAACTCCCCATATTAGCACTGATGTTAATAATGTAGAAACATTTGTTAGTACTAATAACGGAGTTATTGTGTTTCTCTCTAAATAGGCGGGATATTCAAACTTTGAACCATAGACCTCAATGATGACTATTAATATTAGAGTTGTACTGACAACCAACTTATTACTAAATAAATATATATATTTTTATTTTCAGGTATTGTAAAGTCTATAAATTCTATTATCTTAATGGAGTTTTTTCTATATCTGGGAGGATAAGCGCCTCACGCGATGTTATTGTATTTTTGTTCTAATTATGTATTTTCCTTTTTGAATGTTTTAAATAAAATAAACAAACATTGTTATTGTCACGTAAATTTTTTGACTGATTTTCCCGTCACGCTCCTTATATTTTCACAAGAGGCTTACAAAAGGTTTTTCGTGAATAAAACATGATATTACAAAAACATATTTTTTAAACCTTAATGGTTTTACAGACATATATTAAAGGATTCACAGACATCATACATAATATTTATTATACACTTTTACAGAAATGCCGCATATATTAATTCATACGTTTTTCTACAGTGTCACTTAGATGCGTTAGTAAAATTGTTCTTGCCACTCATGCCGACGATGACTCGTTTGGCGTCGACTTCGTCCAGCGGTAATAAAGTGTTTAAAATACTAATGGTGATGGCGAGCAGCTGCACCGGCTTTGCTTTGCGGTTGCAAACATCTTGAACTTCCATGATGTTTTTTTCGCTTTGACAACTGTCAAAGCTATAGCCGGCACGCCATTGCAACGCCCTTTTTAAAGGCACACGCTGATTGGACGGAGCCTCTTAAGGGGTGGCAGGAACATACCGTCTTGAAAAATGTGTTGTAATATCTCACCACCTTAGCGTCGTTGCTTGCTTGATTGGTGGCTGTGAATAGGGTAAGAAAATTTTCATCGAAATGTTCTGGGCGCGATAGAGATGGTACATGAGACATTAATGGCCGCAAACGTCTGAGGCGATGCTTTGAAGTTGTAGCATGCTATGAGACGTGCGGGAAGTGTTTTAGCGTATAAATGCCAAATGTGACTTTATACGGGGTGGTAAACCATAACTGTAAAAATATTCTCCCACGCCGTTCTTTTCGAAAAAGATGGTGACCCAATGCGTCCCAAGCTTGGTGTTTGGATCAGTTTTGATGACAAGAGTGGTAGGTCGAGCTATTCTTACGGGTAGTTGATCATCAGGGAAAACACCTGATTGCACGGAACTGAACCCCGAGTTTGTTTTCAGCGCACGTCTTATAGTTTGCGTGTCCATCCTCAATCATCCAATCTCAAAGTCCCCAAACGATGGAGGCCAAACAGAAATTCTATGGCATGCACATGGTGTGGTCCAATTTAAGTGTTTTCAAAGACGAACAACCTCTGCCGTACAGATATAAGACGGGTATAGACGTCAAGACGTTTCTGTCCTTGCCGATGGTGATGATGTTAGCAATCTCCCCATACACGATCTGCACACCGGTAGCCACCGTTAAGGATTATACCGACGGTATTTTTCTTAAGATGACTTTGGCGATAAACCAATATGGCCGCTCCTACGATCGTACACACCTCTCTGAAAGGATCCACCTTTGCTTTTTCTATAAGCATGTCTCTTAACTGCAGGCAGGCCTTCCGTAGGATCTTTGTATCTTTCACGCAATACAGTTCCAACTCGTGTTTAAAATCAAAGACATAATTTTCATTGGCCAACGTGTCATAACACTTCTCAAAGTGCTCTTTTCCCTCAACCAACATCTCACCGATACCGTAGTCCTCTTTTGGTGGCAAGAGACCCCCATACCCCACGTTTTATTTTTTATTGAAAAAATGGGGGAAATGTCCCTTGGCCAGACCCGTCCAAGCCAAATGTCTTGGGCATTTTGGAGTCAATAAAGTGGAGCGGGCCGTAACGCGTGTACATGATTTTCTCACCGCTCACTATGAGCTCTGGAGTTCAATTTTTAACCTCCATCATATATTTTAAAATAAAATTCCCATCATAGCTTATCGCGTTATGCCTAAGAGGATGATATCCTTAAATTTTTAAGCTTTAATTTGCTCTATAAATTCGAAAAATTGGGTCACTGTGGTATCACCCTTGAATATGCGAGTCCTATCACCCCCGTATTCGATGCAAAGATGGTCATTTACATCGATATGTAGGCAGGCCTTGCAACACATCTGTACGACCCAGAGGTTAAGTTCGTGCAAGTACGTGTTGACCGCACCTTGAATAAGCGTTTTTTTTTTGCATTTAAAATCATAGAACACAAACATGAAATTTCTCTTTTCCAGTGACGGTTTGGATGGGGCCTACTTCATATAGCAGAATATGTATTGCATACTCTACAAAAATTCTCATAGCACCTGTGTGAATAATTTGATCTTTCCAAACTGAAAAACTTCCCACAAACCTCACCAAATTTTTTGACATCACAGACTGACATGTGACCTCTGCAAATCCGGGACGTTTATGGTTATCAAAACATGCCTTGTTTGTGAACCAACGCCCGCAGTCTTCACAGATCACAGTTCGACCTCCACTGAAAACCGCCTTAGTGAAGCACTTTTTGCACGCAGATTCTCATTTGTGCTAGTTCTTATGATAAGACTGTACACGACACTCGCGGTAAAAGTGCCTGCTCTTAAATTCAGCTGTCAAGGATGTTATGATATCAAAATGGTTTTGCTATCGTCGTAAAAATACAAATCAAGGTAGCCTTTAAATGAATGTTCGGGGGGAGTAGGCCCCTTATATAGGATCTTCCTCCCCCTCGTCGCTCCTTGAACACTATGATTTTGTATTTGGAAAGGTATGTTTGAAATTATTTCAGCTCGGGTAGCCCAACCAGCACCTTTTAAATGATTCACACGGGCATCACGGCATAGTTACTCTGCTTTGAGTTTTTGATTAGCACAACCAATTCTGATTTATCTCAAGGTGTTCACATCCATGACTCCTGGTTCTCTTTTAACGTCACACACAGCCTTGGCGACAACCAATGCACGGGCAAGGCAAAGTGTGTCGCCATTTTTAATTGTAATTATCCCTTGGCTTTTACGTCTATATGTGCTAGTGGGAGAGAGCACAGCCTGCGCTTCAAGCTGATCTGCCCACCTAAATGAGACCAATACAGGTCTTGACGTGGAGTCTGTGTTGACTAATAGTAGACATAAGTGATCCTCGGTGATAACTCAATGATCCTGGAAGCATTATAGCAAATCATTGATTTGCTCCTCCAGCCAGGTTTGAGTGTCACGTTCTATCTCTAGCACCCCTAATTGTATGATAAATTCACGCCAAACATAAAAAAAACTCTTTAATTGCTTAATTCTCTCCTCGGTGATTCGAAGAGGGATGCCTTGGGGCAAAGCGCCACCAACCTGGGCTACCGGGACACTAATTCCTGTCTGGAGTGCTGAAGATGGTCCGGCCGTTACCACTGGTTGATAAAGGACCGTAGACCCCATCCGCCTCGCCGCATCTTGGGCTGTAACCCCGACTCCCTGGCACGGAGGTGGTGATGCTGCTGCTGATGAGTGTTGAAGGGGGTACACGGCGGGTGGTGGCGCCAGAACCCTGTATCCCGGGGAAAAAACCGCCATCAAATTGAACTAACAAACACAAAAGGATAAACACTTGAAATATAATTATTTTCTGCAAACTTACGCGTTAAAATGATACCGCAAAATATAATATGTTGCTACAATTGCTTTAACTGATACCCACATTCGTAATGTGTGCGTAATAAATACAGTCCTTGGCAGTAAATTTATCACTATGAAAGGTTAAACCTACATTTTCATCCGTGTAGGGAATGGAACCCTGAATATCTTACAAGGTATGTGTAATAAGTACAGTCCATGGCAGTTAATCTATCTCTATTTATGGTTAAACCCAAATTTTCATCCATTCCGGGAATCGAGCGATGAACCCTTCATAAAGTGTGTGAGAAATAAAATATACTTGAACCCTAGGACAGCTACAAAATACAGTCCAGCTCATTAAAACATACATTTTAACCCCCTGTCTTGAATCAAATCTGGGACTCTTGGGCCAACAAAACAAAATATAAGGTTCTGTCTCGGCTAAAGAAATAATATAATTATTATGTCTGTATATTCAAAGCACATTTGAACACTAAATCTACAACATATAATTGAATAGAGCACTTTTTTGTCTCTAAACCATCTTTCAACGCCATCTATTAGACCGATAAGCAACCACACTTCAAGAAATCGAGTTTTAAATAAGGTATTGGGGGAAAACTTTTCTTACAAAAATTTGGTAAAAATGGACATTGATGTCAGATAATAATCCGAATTGTGTTTTAGAATGAAATAAAACCACTTAATTTATATCCTTTACGGTTTTCAAGTTTAAAGCACGGGTCAATTTTTTATTCATAAAATGTCAAGACTAGATCATCCATAAACCCTGTCAGCTGGCTGATAATTTATCAAAGCAACATTTTTAACCGTGTCAGAAATCGAACCAGGTAACAATAATTTTGTATACAGACATACTATGAAACGAGTTAAGGTTACACCTCCACAACCCCAATAATCATTCAAGAAATCTGTCTTTAAATAAGGTATTTTAATGGTCCAAATTAAGTTTTCTCTTGGTAGAAATTAAATAAAAGCATTTAATTTATATCAATTACTCTTTTCCAGTCTAAAGCTCGGGTCACTTTTTTTATTCATAAAATGTCAAGAATATAACGTCCACAAACCTTGTCCGCTGACTTATAATTTACCAAAGCAACACTTTTAACTGATTAAGGAATCGAACCCAGTACCAATAGTTTGTTATACAGACATGCTATCAAGCGAGTTAATGTTACGGCCGGATATTGATCTAGCACAATGCAAACGTGACTAAAACGCCAATCATAATTTTCTCTCTTTTGGTTAAACTTGGGAACGGGCTGTTGACAAAGGTGTAGTAGATATGCGGCCAAACAACGGTAGTTTGGTGGAAAGAGAGGGCGTGGATAATTATTGCGAAATAAGCTGTCTATTTAAAAATTACTGGCTATAGTATCATTACTTTTAAATTGTACTTACATATTAGGCGATATATCGCGTCCAATTCAGCTCAAACATCGGGCACACCGTTGCTAGCGTTTCCGGGGCCTGCAGCATTGTCCTGAGGGGTAGTTCCTAGCAGCGGGGTTAAGGTGGTGGCACTGGATTGAGCACCAACCGTATCTAAGAGGTCAATGCCCCCCACCGCATAGCCTGTCTATAGGGGTGGCGCACGCACACAGACCAGTGAGCCCGCTGTGGGCGTTACGTGGCCCCTCAAATGACATACAGATTATAGGTATTCCAATAATCTGAAATTAAATAAATACATATTTATTACTATCACGAAAAAACACTGCCAAGTCCCTAAAATCTATCGCAGGACACTAATTACCCATGTACAAGTCTTTTTCCACCAAGAAAATTCCATCCTCAGTAAAAAAAAGTCAATTTGTCCAGGCTATTGGGTGCCACCGGTTGAACTGCCTCATCAAACATCCGGGGTTCATCTTCTTGCCAGTCTATTAAAGAGGAAAATACAGTTTTACACCAAAGACGTAATAAGATAAATAGTTACCATTAAAACATACAAAAAGCTTTAAAATATACCTGAATTTATCTAATCTTCCAGTGTGTCAAAACTCATCTTGATGTATATCGGTAGCAATTACGAATTGAAATGACCGAATGTAATGATTTTTAGATATATTTATAGTCGCTTCAAAGGGTGTGCCACCTGTAAAGGTGGCAGTTCCTTACTGGCCAATAATATCGTTTCCACATCGGTGTTTCCCGATCCAAATAAGTTAGCTTAGACTTACAGTTATCTTCCATTCACGCTAGCTCTCTCGCCGAGGATGGACGTCTCTCTCCGGTGCTGGATAGAGGGATCCTTGAAGGACCATTGGTCGTGTTTATTTTTCCAGCAGTGCAAATGTGGGTACACATTTCTCCCTGTGACGGGAGAAGGTAGTGGTTCGAGTCCATGCAAGGTCAACAAATGCTAATCCTAACTAAAAGCATAAATAATAGCTTTGGCTGTTTTCACATTTCAGCCCTGCACAAATGACGGTACATCACTAATTTTATTATTCTGTCTGTCTCTCTCTCTCATTCGGGCCAAGATATCCAGACGGTGCTGGAGTATTAAATTTCCTTCTCGTGTTCAGTTGTCAATGACGTGAAAAGGTGGGTAAACATCTAGTCCTGTGACGTAAGAAGGCAAGGTTCAAGTCCCTTAGAGGCCAACAAACGCTAACTACTTCACATTTCAATCCCTGGCAAATGCTGTTACATATTTCATCTGTTTCTTAAAATGTTAGATATCATTCAACAATCTTGGATGAATTTTATTAAGGCATAAGCATTATAGGCTCTGCTAGGTGGAGAATGACCCACCACTTCTTCTAAATTATCAATCCCCTATATTTTAAGTGTGTTTTCCATGGTCCATCTAAGCAAATGCGGGCTCACTTCTCAATTATAAATCCTTTAGCGTGGATTTCGATGTTCAAATCTTTGTCAGCTTAACTAGGGGTGTTTTCCAATCTCCCTACCCCCGAAATTTTGGGCTCACTTCCCAATTATCAATCGGTCACGAAAAGCCTATAGTAATTATTTTTTGTCCCAAAAGTGTGGGGTTCGATTATTGTGCTCAGATGGCAATGACACGCAAATACTGGTACACATCTCACCTTGTGACGTAAGGAGTTAGGAGGGGGTTGATAGCTTGACAAGTGCTAATGTCACATTTCATACCCTGGCAAATGCTTGTGCACTTTCACCTGGTCACTAAAAAAATAGATACCATTCAACAATCTTAGATGAATTTTATTTGATGTTATTAAAAGAGACAGAACCCTATATTTATTGTTGAACCAGGGTTAAAATCCCGTGTCAATCAGATAGATTTGGCTATCTCTTTCAGGCAAAGATATCAAGGTTTGAATCCATGGTGAACTCAATTATCAATCCTTTAGGAAGTAAGGCCGTTCTAACAACATTAGATGTGCTAAATATATCGAGATTCGAATCCTGGTGTGCACGCCGTCTAAATGTCAGGCTCCTGGTGGGAGAAAATCAAATCATTTTTACCAGAGTGGGTCTTTAGAAAGCACATCTGAACCTACAACCTGCAGAAGGCCATGACTGATGTGCCGAATGACCTTGGGGCCAGGCACATCTGAACCAGTGACCTTCAGAAGGCCATGACCGATGTACCAAGTGGCCTTGGGGGTTCATGACTCTTCAACAAGGTCTTTGCCAACATCTTTCAAAACTCATAACAAGTTAATGTTTGCCATCTAACGACCCCCACTGAGAAGGGGTATGACGAAGTGAGGGAGGAGGGCAGTAGTGAAGGGAAAGGCAGTCCAACAGAGCGAGGGAGCAGTAAGTGTTACTTAGTTCTATGCATTGGCGATATAAGGTGGATGGGGAGTGAGGGAAAAGTTAAAGGGTGGCAAACAGCTGCCAGCCGGTCAGTAGTCACATTCTACGCTACGCTGCCGTCAGGAGAGTTTCGTGCTCTGTGCCGATGCTACGGGAGAAGCGCCCGACACCGTGGACTGCACGCCAATAATTAAACTCCAACGCCCCGTCCCAATCTACGACAATAAACTCCCCCACACCAATAAAAAAACTCCAACGGCCATCCGAATCCTAACCAGACATAATAAACAATGAATACATAACCAATGAGCACAAATAAAAAACAAAGGAGACAAGAATAAACAAGTTTGTAACAACGGAAAGAAGTCAGGAGGAGGGAGAAGGGGCCAGGAGGAGGGTAGGGAAGAGGGAAAACCAACAGCCAATCAGATAGCAAGGGGGGCGTGATCACGTGATCAAATTAAGCCAATCCTGGCCTTTTACAGGTGGTCGTGCTAGCTACTTCTCAGTTTGTTACCGGCTTTCTTCTGAGTAATATCCATTTAATTTACAAATGTATACATTTCCCTCACTGAATCATTTAAAAATAGTTATAATTTAAAATGGGGCCCACAAATTATTTTATTTTATTATCAATATTGGTCTTTGTGCTAAAAAGATAACCCATCATTGGTCCTACCTAGTGCAACATAAGCGTTATTTTAGCTTCTAGACTCTAGAGTGTTTTTCCCTGTCAAATTAAATGGGAAATGCTTTCGTGATGGCTCTGAAGATTCTCTTGAATACAATTAACTGAAATGGACAGGAATACCACGGTTGTAAAATCATACAGGTTAGTAGCTTTCAAACTGTGGGTTGAGATCCGAAGCTTAGTGGGTTGTGAAAGGTTTTTGAAATGAGACAATATTGTAATTATTTGAAAATAGAAAATCACGGAAAAATGTAAGAGTAAAAATACTGTAGTAATAAAATAATGTAAATAAAAAATACCCCTTTTCCGTTTTATGTCAAATAAAGAATTAAAGTTAGCTGGTTCGCGAAAGTTTGTGATTCTAGAAAGCTTAGGAAGCACTGATTCAGGCTGGTGACAAGTGAATAGCGAATCCCGCCAGGAAAGGAAATAAAAATAGAAAGAAGTGGGATATTTATTTGGACCGAGCAATTGGTGACCACACAAGCAAGTCCATCTTTCTTATTTATTTATTTTCTATCAAGCCCACACTGGCGCTATTTTCACGTCAATATACTAACATTCCCAAATTTGTGAGACTAAAATTAATTAATTTGGTCTCCACCTTAACTCAGTTGGTAGCGTGACTGCCTACTGAACTAATGTTTTCTGGTTCGATTCCTGGCATCGAAGAAAAA
Organism: Timema douglasi; assembly: GCA_901482245.1. Lineage (NCBI taxonomy): Eukaryota > Metazoa > Arthropoda > Insecta > Phasmatodea > Timematidae > Timema > Timema douglasi. The sequence goes on from CABEEJ010002946.1 coordinate 68,199, forward strand.
TGTATTGTTTAAATGTGGGTTTACCCCTTTCACAATGATAAATTAACGGTTGGGGGCTGGGTGTTGTATCTTTTATAGATTTAAGCTAGTTTGTAAGTCGTGTGCTGATATAATCAGTCGGTTCAGAAAGTGCACTTTAAATGCCGCAAATAAATAAAAACAGATTAATTTAATGTATAAGGTTTTTTTACATGTTTAATTGGTAAGCCGTCGAAGGCTTGGAAGAAGATGGGTCAGTCACATGTCTGCAAACAGCCCATAGAGGTAATGTGACACATAGCACCCATAAGAATATCCACATGCCACCTTAAATATATATCGCAATGTATGAAGGTGTACCACCATTTTTAATCCAGCCAAGACTAGAGGATTCATTCTTAATTCCATGAAATTTTAAAATAAAGCATACCCTCGCGCTGGAGTTGTAATTTGTTTGTGTTCCCACCGTGATAAACGTGTTCCTTCAAAACTTCCAAAGCTGAGAACGATTTTATTAACTTCCGTCAGAAACTCAAACAATGGCTACCAACATTCTGTTAATAAAAGACAATGACGCTACATTTTCTGTTGTTGGGGGAAACAAGAAGGTACGTAATGACAAAGCAAGCCGCCGAAATAAATTACCGTAATTTCCACGCCACCCCCCCTCCCAAAAAAAAAAGAGGAGGAGGGGGAAAGGGGTACGATAATGATGAGACGTTTAGTGACAAAACATTTGAAGAAGAAGAAAAAAATTAAAACCAGAAGAGTGCAAGCATGTGGCCATGTTTTGACCTAGCTCAATAGCGCGATTATATTATATTTGAGATAATGCTGTGTCAGAAATACACTGTTGAAATTTGAGCTTACATACTCATTTTTCGAATTAATGTTGTATTTTTAGATCTTTTTTCTTGTGAGATTTTGGACCTTTAATAAATGAATCAAAATGGAATGTTTTTAAGTAGTGTATTGATAGGGTTCCGGCAGAAGAAACTTTTAGAAAATACGAACATATATTTTTGGTGGTAACATTAATATTTTTATATCAGGCATATAAGTATTATTTTATAGGTATTACTATTACCTTTCAAAAGTGTTAACTGTGTACCTCATGATTTGACATAAGTGTTTATTATTTATTTTTCATATGGACTAAACGTTTTCTTTGCCGGTGAAAAGAGGAGCTGAGATTAAAATTCTGTGCTGGCTGTAGTGATGATTTGTTTTTAAATCATTTCCCATTCTAGATTCACGTAAATTGTGGTACATTTCTTCTATATTTTCCTTTCCTCATCCCTATCCCATTTCTATATTTAATTGCCGATATACCGGACGGATAGTAAGACGCGGTGAAAATAAAAAGTCATAATTGCGTTATAGAGGTAAGCTGCGATGTTGAGAAACATGGGCTAGTTACTGAAATCTTAAATAAAATGACATCTAAGTTCATATGAAGGTGTATTTCATCTTTGGACCACGGCCACAACCGTTTACGGGCTCGTCTTTTAATTGAATTATCCTAAATATAGTTGAAAATTACACCTGAACAATAAAAACCAAATAATGAGCTCAAGTTTAACCCGCTTCGGTGTCCGAATGGTCTAAGGCGTCACTATCATGTTAGACTGGCATGCTGAAGACGAGGAGATTGGGGTTTGAATCCCGGTCGGGTCTACTGTGGGTGGTATTTACTAAAATGGTTTCCCACTCTACTTCCACGTAAATGAGGGTGGTCTTTAATTAAAATGGTTCCTTCATCATTCCTAACTCATTGGAGTAATTATAACACATGGTTATAGCCTGAACAGATAGTAAGATGCATTTTTTCAGCACCGTGTCTTACAACCCGTTCGGGCTATACGCTGTTATTACGATGTGATAAAAAAAAGTAACAAGATCCTATATTTAGCGTGCCGATGCTCTTTACCACTGAGATATCCAGGAATCATCCCTTACTCAGACATTCTTCACTCCGCAGAGTCGTTGAGAGCTTAGTGGTAGAGACTAGGTGTACTAAGTCGAAGGTTACTGGTTCAATTTTCATGTCCAGGTATCATTTTTCAACTACATTTAATATAATATTTTAATGATATGTGTGTATGTTCATCCATCTACTCAGGTATACCTTGATACACAATCCATCCTCACCAACTTTCTCCACACTTCCCCATTCTTGCATATTCCCTTCAATTTAACAACATCCATTTACATACATGATCTTTATTCTTAAGAGTTATGACACTAATGTTTTAAAATATTTTAACCATCATTATTATTATCGTTGCACATTAAAATGGTGTTTCTTCGAGGATATGAATGTTTTACTTCCCTTAATCTAAATATCCGAATTTTCAATTACCTGAACGACCTTTGTCATTAAATAATTAGGATGGTCGCTTTTCTACTTGATAAGTGTTCTACAATGTTGACAACACACATTCCAAATTTTGAAATTACAAAACATAATAGTTATCTCTAATGTTATATCGGTTTCCCATTAATATGACCGCATCCGTGGTCTAGTGGTTAGCGTTTCTGACTAAAGATCCAGAGGTCCTGGGTCCAATCTCCGGAAGTGGGTCTGGGAAAGGGTCAACTCAGCCTAATGAGGACAAATGAGGAGTTATTTGAATGAAAAAAAAGCTCCGGATTTGGTTTAGAAAACTGAGATTAGCAGTCATAGTTATCGTTGTGCTGAACACATCACACCCTCTATCCGCAAACGTTGGAACTATCATCACTAACAAATGGCGGCCGCTCGGTTGGTATGCGGTCAATTGTGGGGTGACGTCATAGAGTTTTGTCCCCGATAGATAATGAAGTGTTTCACGGTACACCGATAACCGTATCACCTAGCAGAACTTTGATGAAAGAGGGCATTAACGTACCACATTTTATGGACAAGTAAACACAAAAATAATATTGTATTAATCCTCCGTGGCTATGAACAGGCATTGAAATCTTTTGAAAGTTATTTTTCTCGAGAAATGAAACTTATTGATTTGGGAGACCGGAACCGGGTCAGTTTGAAAAGGAACTGATTGGAACAGTTTGACTGGATTCCGGCTCTGAGGCGTTACGTTATCGACAAGAGATTGAAACAGAGCCGTGCAAGGCTTTTCAATGTTCTCAAGTCTTCCTCCTGCAGATAAGTACTCAGAGTTGTCGGCGACTGGTCTACTCTAGGAAGCCCTGTCTGTAATCAAGGTGAAAGTTCAAAGGTGTAATTTTATCGTGTTAATTGCGAAGCGTTATCTCCCTCCATTTTTATACATCTCACTTTCTCCTTTCTCCCTCAATCCACTCTGTTTCTATATATTATAATAATATAAATTATAAAATGAGGCTTTCGTTTACCTTATATGACCTTGGCTCTATAGGCTATTTATATTCTGTGCACAAAGCCTTATAACCCATCCGGGCTCTCCCCACTAATATGGTAGGGATGAGGAAGGTAGAATTTAGAAGAAAGATACCCATATTTGCGTGGAAGAAAAGCAGAACGCTATCTAGGAAAAATAACTCTCAATACTTCCAGTCGGGATACTAAACCCAATCTCCCCATCACTGGCGAGCCAGAAAAGATGAGACTGACACCTTTGTACACATGGCCACTAGTAGGGATGTGTATTAAAGTTGTCAGCTTATAAAACCTAGGCATTGATTTCAAAATAACAGCTCACCTTCGTGTAGATAAAATAGGATGTATGCTATTTAGAGGCGGCTGTAACCGTACTTAGCAACTATAACAGCTGGGCTATCTAATCCATTATGGTATGCCCACTCTTATACAATTGTAATTGATACTATTAGCAGCATAATGGCCTCCCGAGTCATTTTGTTGCGTTATTTGATGGCTCGTGATCATTGATCGCTTATAATGTAGTTGACGATCTCCACACTTCCCTCATAGACTGACTTAAAATATGAGCTAACAATTACCCTGAGCACGGGACTACTTCTGTATACCTTAGTGGGGAGAGCATTGGCGTAATGGGTCAAAGGTTCCTGGTTTGATTCCTGTGTCCAGACGTTATTTTTCAATTTAAAGGATAAAATAGAATGTGTTGGTCCGTTTGAGGTTGTCTAAAATCAATAAACCTAAAAGGTTGAATCTTGGCGTACGTACTTGTTTACGTCTATTGCGAGCCTGACACTCTAATACCTTCAAGCCTTTTGTGTTTCTGCAAACCCTTTGATTAATGGAAGGTGGGGCCGTGTCTAGAATTACTTTCTTTGGGCACGGGGAAGGGAGGGCTTGCAATGGCTTGTGTTGAAGTCCCCCGACAAGAGATGGTAGGGATATTTTTTTTTCAAACATTAAATAATTCTTGAAGAAATTAAAGTTTTTATTAAAATGAGTAGTGTTGTAGATATACTGAATATTTAAGGCTCTAGTAATACCCCTTAGACCAGTCAGTAACTTGTTTCTCTGTTGAGATACTGAAACCTGGTTTGATTCCCTGCTTGGTTGAAACATGTATCGTTGGTGATATTGGGGCTTTCCCTTTCACAGAGATAAATAAACGGCCAGGAGACTGGCAACTACTGGTTACATATATACGTTAGTTAGTTTGTAAGTCGTATGCTGATGTAATAATTATTTTTTTAAATTGTACGTTAAATACCTCAAATAAATAAATTTGAGACTACACAATCATCCTTTCCATTGAGGAGGAATAAAACATACAATAATAATAATCTCAGGTGAGGAATGGTATGTTATAAGCCCCAAAACCATACTCCTCCCCCCTCCCCCTCGATAATACCTTCACAGGAGGGCTAGAAATTATCACAAGTATCCTAATTCTCGACTACGTCCTCATTGTTTGTGAACCGGTGAGACCTATAGACCATACCCGGCTTGTCGGCCACCTTGTTACGGTAGTGAGCACATGTGTATGTGACAGTGGGTGCGTGTATGTCCCACACACATCCACCCGGAGCACAGCTGGAGCTGCACATGGGTCGTTAGTATGCAACGCTCGGTTTTATTACTGACAAGCTCCTCGCCGCCATTATTAATATCAGACAGTTTCTCTTCGGCGCAAGTGACGTGATCGTAAACGACGAGTCTTGATCGAGAACATATTCTTGTCACAGATGCTCTTAATTCTCGAGGTATCGGGCTTTGTTTTATGATTATTATTATTATGTCTGCGTACCTCATTTTAGTACTCATTCCGGCTACACGCATATTAAAACTAATTATCTACGGACGAGGAAAGTATAAATTAGATTAATGTACCCGCATTTAGGTGGGAGGTGAATGGGAAACACTAAATTACTCCCGGATGGGATTTAAACCCTGACATCCTCATCACTGACGAAGCAGTCTCTTGCGGTAATGACGCCAAAGGTTGGTACCCACCTGGAACATGATAACTGTATGACTAATGACAAAACCAAAAGCCACGATAATTAATTTTATAACAGCTGCAGCTTTTGTTTGGATAATATATTCGTGTTTAAAAGTAAGAATTGCATCATGTGTAGTATTTAAAACCATTTTATAAAATATTTACACTATATAACAGGGATAACCAAACCCATGTTCGTGGGCTCACATGCATCCGTCGGTCCTTTTTCATGCATCCACCAAGATATTCATACTGAAATTGAGATTCCTTTGAATATTATAAATAGACAAAAATGTACGGACACATTTTCCAAACATGTCAAGAATTGAAAGAAACAGCTGTTTTATAGCAAATAATATGATGGGCTCATAGAAAAGTTGGGCGATGTATTCAATCAAAGATGTGCATAATTTAGTTAAATTGAGACAAAAATACTTTTTTTAATTCATTTAATATTTTGGATATCAGTTGTTCTAGCGTTGCCCAAAATATTAATAGAAGGTACGAAACAAATTTCGAAGAATTGGAATCATAGATTTTAGAACTAGGTTACAACTTATCCCTCAAGACTTGCCATACAGATAAACATTTCTGGAAACTACTAGACTATAACAAATTTCCTTTGAGTATTATATTTGAAATGAAGATTAAATAATGTTTTGAATCAACTTATCTGTGAAAATCAGCATTCTTCATAGTGAAAATTGTGAAAACAAATATAAAGCTCGCTTTTCAGATGCTAATACAAATTATGATCCTGACTTTAAAAAAGTAATCAGTGAAATTTATTTTCAACCATTGTATTAAACATAACATAATGACATACTTTTTCTGAATGTTTCATCAAATAATATTAGCTTTATAAGATAGTGTGACTTAGTGTATTGCCAAAAAGGATTAGTTATCTTAATCTACCTATATGTTAAATTACATATACTACCATATTATTTCGCGGACACACACACATATATTTTTATGCGTCCACGAAAATGTTCAGAAATGCATATGCATCCTTGGTAGCATAAAGGTTTATTACCACTGCTATATTATTATTATTATTATTATTATTATTATTAGCACCGCGTCTTACAACCCGTTTGGAATATACGCACTTACGCTAATGTGTAATGGTAGGATGATTGTGAGATGAAATGGAGGACCTACAGTTTAACGTGGAATCCGAACCAACAAATTATGATCCTGACTTTAAAAAAGTAATCAGTGAAATTTATTTTCAACCATTGTATTAAACATAACATAATGACATACTTTTTCTGAATGTTTCATCAAATAATATTAGCTTTATAAGATAGTGTGACTTAGTGTATTGCCAAAAAGGATTAGTTATCTTAATCTACCTATATGTTAAATTACATATACTACCATATTATTTCGCGGACACACACACATATATTTTTATGCGTCCACGAAAATGTTCAGAAATGCATATGCATCCTTGGTAGCATAAAGGTTTATTACCACTGCTATATTATTATTATTATTATTATTATTATTATTAGCACCGCGTCTTACAACCCGTTTGGAATATACGCACTTACGCTAATGTGTAATGGTAGGATGATTGTGAGATGAAATGGAGGACCTACAGTTTAACGTGGAATCCGAACCATGGTGGAAGCCTGGCATTCGACACATTCACAAGTTGTGTTTAATACACGTCTTGTCAGAGGTGAAGGAAGGGTTTGGTAATCATATAAATCTGTGCCGGGACCGAGGATTGAACACCGGACCCCCAGCACAGAAGTCCGACACCTTACCCCTAGACGCCCAGACCACCTTGACCACTGTTATAGAACACATGCTAGGATTCTATCAAAGAAGAATGCGAAAACTGTAAAACGTAAATGAACATGCAAAGCACTTTAAAATGTAATGGTATAATATGAATATAGTATTTATGTGACACAACCTCCACACTTAGAATCAGTTTTATAGTCAAACAGTAAGCCTCAAACAACTGGCACATTCCATTCTAGTCTAGGTAAGTGTTGTCATTTATTTAGTGTAACGCCGCACTAATTCTGACTATAAAACTAGCCCTAATGCAAAAACATAGTGTGTTTGTTTCCTTTTAATTAATGGATTAATTTTGGTTAGCAGATTTTTTAATGTTTCACAGTCCATTAGTATTTTTTTTACTTGACGAGCATCCATATTTGTTATCAAATATATTGTACTGACTTAGGGGAGAAAAAATAATGATGTATATTTTATTGAAAGTGTTGTCAACTCTTTTATCATATACTTTTTACCAAATGATCAAAAGTACTACCGACTGAGATAAAGGGTCGGACGTTTACTGTTGCTGGTTAAGTGTTATTAATTACTTAATTCAAGGGAGAGGGATGAAGAAGTTTTTATTAAAGTGAATTCATCCAAAGAGCGTGGAAGAATAATGTGGATAAAAAACAACCATTGAAACCTCTCGAAATGTACTCTGACGGGATTCATAATCCGGCCTTTCCGTAAACGGTGACCAAGTACATAGTGAGCCAATCTTAAAACTATCATTATTATTATTATTAGCACCGCGTCTTACTACCCGTTCTGGTTATACGCACCTACGCTAATGTGTAATGGTAGGGTGATTGTGAGATGAAATGGAGGACCTACAGTTTAACGTGGGATCCGAACCACGGTGGAGGCCTGGCATTCCCCACATTCACAAGATGTCTTGTCAGAGGTGAAGGAAGGGTTTGGTAAGATAACTTGCTCTCCTAGTCTCTCNATCTGTGCCGGGACCGAGGATTGAACCCCGGCCGCCAGCACAGAAGTCTGACACCTTACCCCTAGACCACCAGGTCACCTAGATCTTAAAAGAAACCCGCTTCAGTGGCCGCATGGTATAGGACGCTATTCTCTCATTAGACTATACTGCTGATAACCGGAATATTTAGGTTCGAATCTCAGTTGGGTCTGCTAAAGTATTTTCACAAAATAGTTTTCCACTCTCCATCAACGCAAATGTGGGTACGCTTCTTCTAAATATAGTATTACTCATCTCTAAATCCATTAGCGTAAATATTACATAAGCGTATAGCCTCAACCGGTAGTAGGACGTGGTGCTAAAAAAAAGCCAGTAGGACATTGGTAAGGGTGCCAAGTATGGTCGCTGGGCTAAGTCTTTTGTCTGGATGTAGAATTAGATACAACCCGATCAATAATCACACGGACTAGATAGTAGTCTCATCTATAGTAGCCCCATGACTTCTTTGGTGCTGACTGACAGCTCACAGCTGACTTCTGACAGTCAACATTTTGGTATATACCTAAATGTTGACTGTCAGAAGTGACAGCTGCTAAACACATGTTTTTGCAGATCATGTGGTTCAGCGTAGGGATACATCATTTTGTCTGGTAACTTTTCAAAGCCATCAGCTGTGAGCTGTCAGTCATCAGCAAAGAAGCCATGGAAATACTGTAGTTTAGTTGGTCAATACTGTGGTCAAAATCCCAGCAGATTCTCTGGTAGTTTTTACTCCTAAATATTTTCCCATATCCCTCCACACAAATGTTACCTTCTTCGTCCCTATTTTATTAACCTAATTAAAAGCGGATATCCCGGACGGGCAGTAAGACTCGGTGGAAAATAAAAATCGAAACCTTGTTCATAAATGTCTTAAAAGGTTTACTACTTCTGAGTATCATGAGATTTGGAATCAATTCGACTTAATAAGCTTAAATTAAAATTCTATTCAAAGGTGGAATTTTCAGGGGTGTGTCTTGTACTTTTGCCAGATGGAGAGTTACATTTTGATTGGCTGAGCTTGTGACGTTGCTCAGCACAACCACGAATGCATTCACACATAATTCTAAATGGAAGACAAACCCAGATCACATTTTGGAACGTTGAATAGTAAATAAATCTTTAAAATTCAAACCAATGTCCAGTAAAACAATTTTTTTTAAATATGAATGCTTGGCTGTCTTTGTTTTAAAATATAACTGCATTTTACTGGGTGACGTAAGCAATTACGATCGAATTTCTTCAAGTGGCACTACCTTTCTATTCTCTTTACATCGGTTTAAACTGTGTGTGTGACATGTTCTTATGATTATGTAGTACACTAATTGGCAGGTATCAACAGAAATACATTTAGTATGGAGTGGGGCAAAATATATATTTAACTAAATTATCCTAGAAAAACCGATATCTAAGTAATAAGTTATATTTCGATTATTATTATTAGCACCGTGTCTTTGTACCCATTCGGGTTATACGCACTTACGCTAATGTGTAATGGTAGGGTGATTGTGAGATGAAATGGAGGACCTGCAGTTTAACGTGGAATCCGAACCACGGTGGAGGCCTGGCATTCCCCACACTCACAAGATGTCTTGTCAGAGGTGAAGGAGGAGTTTGGTAATCAGATAAATCTGTGCCGGGACCGAGGATTGAAACCCGGCCGCCAGCACAGAAGTCTGACACCTTACCCCTAGACCACCAGGTCACCTATATTTCAAATAATTGAGGTAAAATATATTTAAGATTTATAAAAGTTTGGTAAGAATGGTTTATTAGTTAATACAGTACAAATATGCTTAAAAAATATAAACTAATATAACTAGGCAAGTAAATTAATGCAGTTTTTCAATAAAATAAATAATAGGATTCACTTACAACACAAAACACGTTGACATTTTTTTTTAACTAGCAGTTAAATTGGTGTATTAAATTAGATTAAATAATAACTTTATTACACTGGTAGTGCACAATAAAAATAATTTGAAAGGGTGTTATCTTATCCAGGTCCCTTACTCTTTGAACTTGGAGAATGAAGATCATCTGCTTGGCAATGAATTCGTCATAAATCGGTGGTAAATGCGCCATCATCAGGAAAACTTGATAAAAGATTGAAGAAGACACTAAAGAGCGAAATAAAACTAAAATGAGAAAGATTATTTGTTAAAGGTAAACAAAGTGTAGTAATTACTAAACAAATTTTTAAGAATATTATCCTGAAAAAGATATTGAACTGGAAAGATGGAAGGTAGGTTTGACCTTATGGATCTTTTTGATCTGTGGTGGGTAAGGAACTGTTTCAAGTGAAAATAAAACTGAATTAAAGTTGTAGTGTCATGGAGAATGTTCCATGTCAAAGGTCATTAAAATAAGGTTAGGAGGTGTGTTGCTGATGTTGAAGGGTATATTTTTTAAATATGTGTAAATAGATAGATAGAATTAAAACTTTAGAATCATGGAGAATTATGTAGCATGATTCATGTGACATTTTATTAAAATAAGGATATGTGGTATCAGGGTTGCTCTTAGGGGTGTGCAAAAGGTGTGGCCAAACAGGGCCCTAAGCTTGCTTAGGTGACAGAGGTAGAAAACAAGTTTGGCGGGAAACATTTGCGTGCTTTCTGTATAGGCCATTTAACAAATATTGTCAGTGCGTAAAGCCAAATAAATTGAATTTAATAATATTTTGCACCGTGTATTACTACCCGTTCGGGTTGTACGCATATGTACCAATTACACTAATGTGTTATAGATTAGAAAGGTTCAATTTAGGGGAAGTGCACCTGCATTTGCGTGTAGGGAAACTGAAAAACCATTTAGGGAAAACCACCCTCAGTGCAGCCGACCGGGATCAAATCCCAATCTCCCTGTCATCAGCAATTTAGTCTAACAGAGTAGCGCGTTTTAGGCCACAGGGCGACCAAGGTGGGGCAACCAAATAAAACATAAGCATGTGAGTTTATTTCTTGAGCGAGTAAAGTGAGTTCTCCGTTTCAACTCAACCGATTTGCAAATGTCTGTCTGTGATGAATATGTCTCATGATAACTTTTGAACGCATTAACCGATTTAATTGAAACTTGGCACCGTTGATCTTTGTATCTGGATACAGATCGAATTCGTTAGAGAAATCATTAAACTGAGGGTTGGGGAGAAATCAACCCTTATATGTATAAAAACAGTGCTTCTAGCATTAACTATTACATGTATTTATCTTTCAGGGCATTTCCTAATACCATATACTGCAGAAAATTGGCGATAACTTCTGTAATAGCATTGAACACAAAATAAATTTTCTAATTACTATTTTTGTGAAGGGTGAGTCAAATAACTTGGGGCCCCGCCCCATGTCTACTAAGGGTGACCCTGTGTGGAGTTTTTATGGTGATGAAGAATATTTGTTTTAAATATGTTAAATTGTGTCCACAGAATTGTAAATTGTGAGGAGTGTGTTGACAATACCCAGTTGGTGACGCCGGCCTGTTCAGGTTCAATATTGCAATGGAAGGTAGAGCAGGTAAGCAGATTATTTAAGGAATTCCTAAATTTCTGGAAAAATATTTTATAATGTTGATTATTTTTAGGTTTACAAATGGTAATTGTTCATTAAGTGCGTTTTTGCCTGTAAATGACTGTCTGTATAAACATGTTTCCAGTTATGTTCACTGTATTGCTTTTCTTTGGTAAAGAAGTTCCATATATTTGTCAATAGGTCTAAGTTGGTATAGCATATAATATAATTATATAAAACAACACACTATAAACACATCATCATCTTTAATAGTAATACAAGGTAGGCTAGAAAAAAAGATAACCTAATGTAAGTGCGTGGTATTCAATATTTTTGTTTTTTTAAGAACTGGGCTACAGTGACTATGCGTGTTCAATTATGTGTTCCATATGACGACCACCATTAAAGACAACGAACTCCGTATGTACACGCATAGTAATTGTTGCTGTGTTTTTAATTAATTAATTAATATTTATCACCGCGTCTTACTACCCGTTCGGGACTTTGGGTTATACGCTTTAAGTACTAATTACACTAATGGATTAGGAATTGGGAAGGTTGAATTAGAGGAAGTGAACCCGCATTTGCGTGGAGAGAGAGTGGAAAACCATTTAATAAAAACGATCCCACCTCGATCTCCCCGTCCTCAGCAGTCGAGCTCAACACGACAAGCGCGTCAGCCAACCACGCCATCGAGGTGAGTTGCTGTGTTATTAAAACAAACAAAAACTACATACCATACATACATTAGGCAACATTTCCCCCCCCCCCTTACTGCACACGATTTTTGTTTAGTCTGTATGCTAATTGTTTCTGTTTAAGCTAGATATTATTGACTTTTCTAGTATTTTTGTTTTATCTAGAAACAATTTGAAATTATTATGGTGATTCAAGTTTTTCTAAATAAGTTTTTTTTTACCAGGATTCGATAAAAAAAGTCAAAAGTTTAATTCGACTTTGATTTTAGTTTGTAAGTTGATATAATTTAAATTTACTTTTATTGTTAAAAAAAATACACTTGCGAATGCTTAAGTTTATCTGAATATTGTTTGAGTAAACAACTGAAAACTGTTTTTTTTTCCCTTCTGAAGGTAATTTGGACTCTTAAAATAATAATTAGGTTTGTTAGAAGTTCCGTGACTTAAATAATAAATAATAGCCTGGGGCTGAAGCCCATAAGATAAATCACTCATTTAAACGGAACAACCATGACATCACCTAAATAACTTGAGCGAGATGAACAGAATAAAAAACTAAGCCCCATTTTGCTCCTTTTAGCATGCCCCCCTTACCTCCCTTCTCTTTTTCTCGTCAACTTTGCCCCGGCAACTGTTAAGTCACGCAGTTAAGACCCAGCTGTAGACCAGGAACATGTGCGACGCTACTAGGGAGGGAGGGATGCTGCTGCTGTTTTATTGTCGCCAGATAATAATCCCCGCGACGCTGTGACAGACAACATTTAACGACGCTTTAAATATATATATATATTTCTCCTCCTCATTCCACTTCCTGTATGCGCGCGCGCATGGCCTCCTGCGTTTTTGGGGACCAATGTTAAGATGCGAGACGGGACGATGAAACCACACACGAATACTTTTGTTTTTAAAACTACTTTTTACTTTCTCATATATACACAAAAAAAAGTTTAGTTCTCGTAAAATAAAATTGGTCACATGATTTTAGAGGGGAAGGGGGTAAAAGGGTTTATCCCATTTTTTATGCCTCTGTTTCATGCCATCTGTGTGTCTGTCTTGATGTCTGGACACATGTGACTGTGTCTAGCACCTAAATGGTTCGACCTATTTTCTTCATCGTTGACATTTATAAAGTTTACTATCCTAAAACATGTCCTCTATTAATATAAACACATGACATGGATATTAGAAGTACTTGAGTCCAGCACGTAGGTTTAAGGTGGAGATCTAGCGGAGTCGAGAAAATGTCAGTGTTTTTGCAATTTTTGTAGCAAAACTTTTTTTTTGTCAAAATAAATCAAATATTTCTTGGTTATAAACATAGAGTTTAATTTATTTTCTTCACATGGGGACGTCAACACTTGTTGAATATCATGAGCATAGTGGTATTATCTAAAATACTTTTAAAATGATGAGAAAAAGTTGTCATTAAATTCCACGAACAGATATTCAACAACTGTTGATATCACCTTGTGAATAAAATTAAACTCAATGTTTGTACTGAAGCAATATTTTATTTAATTGGATCAGAAAAAGTTTTACTATAAGAACTGCAAAAACATTTAACATTTCTGGCGTTCCTTGCCTCCTCACCTTAAACAACACCGAGGTCGGGTAACACTGAATTAATTTTCAGAAAATCAGAATTAAACTAATTTTATATTAAAAACCATGAAAATAATATGTTCTGGGTTTGAACACACATTTTAGGTTTATAAACCATTAGTTTCGCATATTTAATTTTTCTTAGTATTAGAAATAATGATTTTTTTTTCTTTAAAAGTCGATAATATCTTAGAAAATAGTTGTAGGCCTTCTATTGTTAATATATTTAACTCATTTAAATATGTAGAGTGATAGCTAATACTAGATAAATCAAATTTAACGGTAAGTATAGCACTAAGGCTACGGTCTTAACGGTATGCGTTTTTTTTAGGCCTTTGTGGATCTGATATTTTGACTTCGGGAAATGTTTGGGAGGGAAATATCAATTTCCTGCGGGAAACGGGAAAAAACTTTAAAACAATTGTTCACTTTATGTTTTAGATTTATATTTCTAGTCCTAATTTAGCAGTAAAAAGTTAAAATAAATTGTTGATAAAATTGAAAATTTTGGACAATTTGACCCGAATAAGTTCAGGAAAATAGATAAAAACTATGATTAGGTTGCAATTAAAAGGTCTGAAAAATACATTTAAATTCTGTAATCTTGTAGAATTTTTTAAAGACAAAAGGTTTGTATATTAATTTATTATTAAATTGTAAGTTTTATAAATAAATACTAATTAAATTTTGTTCCAACAAGTGCTGGGTAAGGTTTTGATGTAAGTTAAAGTAAGATACGTAGCTCTAATGCAACTATTATATTGTACATTTTCAATCAAACATTTTTGGTACGAATATAAATTTTAAGATTGACTAAAATAGTTCTCAAATTAAAAATTCATAGCGTGAATTTTAATAACTACTTGCAAAATAAAACATCAAGACACTAAAGTTAATCTGAATAATTAAAAGTGAGTCACAGTCTTATCTATAAGAATATCAAAAACATTTCTCAACTGAGCCACTGTGTCAGGTTGCCTCTTACGTTTTAGTTACTAAAACCTTCTCAAAATCACTGTTTGAATTCAAAAATACTAGTTTACCCAACAATTATGTTAAGGCACCATGGATACCACTACAAACAATAAAATGAACGTAGCGGATGTGTTTGTATGCAATATATATATTTCATGCATGATTTGATATTTAAAAGGCACGTTTATCATTATTTTTTCGCCAAACATATGTTGTTCTTACTTATATCTATTCAAGGTTAAATATTACCACTAATTAGCCTTGTGTAATTGTTATTTGATGGCGTTCAATAATTGTGTTAATTAGATGAGTTGCTGTAAAATAAAAACCGCAGAAATTTTAAATATCCGTATTGTTAAAGGAAGATGATAATTTAATCTAAGAAAATAATGATATTTTAATGGTTAAAACGTAACATTTATAATAAAATTGTAAATTTTTGATATTAACGTTTCCCCAAACACACGGGAAATAATTTTTCCCACCTGAATTCCGGGAACATCCACTTTCCTGAATCTTTTCCCAGAGTTTGGAATCCCGAACAAGCCTAGTTTTTTTACATTTTATTGCAGTAAACATAAAACAATCTGCTCTAGTTTAATATATAATATATTAATAAGTGTTGCTATTCTATACTCGTGCAGTTTTAATATAAGTTCGTAAACTTTAAAACTAGTGGTCCTTCCTCGATCAAAAAAAATTTTAAATGTGATATTTTTGAACTGAATAAAATTAGGAGCACAAAATACTCTAGTAAGGCTAGTAGGACTACATAATAGTTATTATTAGAGTGGCTGTGTTCATATGTGAAAATATAAAATGTTCTATTTCTAGAAAGTAATTTTTGAATATGATCGCTTATATACATAAAATATCGTCTCTTAGCCTAAACATTTTAACATCAAACGCAATTTACTAAGAAATTTTAAATTTTACAAATACATAAAGTACTGTTTAAACAAGGACTAAAGAAATAAAATGTCTCTAAAAATATCAATATGGGGACCAATTTTCATAAGAGTAATTAAATATACTACAGATACTCGATTGTATTTTAAAATTACAGATGATTTTTCAATTGTGCGAAAATTGTAGCAAATTGATTATACTCTAATTCATATAGTATTATATGCATTATCTGAATTTGTACGTGATTAATATTCATTTAATTGGTATACTGTGGGCCATAAACGATTAACCGAGAGAAGGACGGCCAAATGTCAATGGAAAAATAATTCATCCTATTCAACTAGATACGCCAAATAAAATAATATTCTCAAGCTTACATCGTTCCTATAACTTAATCCATAGGTTACGTCTTAAAATTTCACCAGATATTTTAAAATATAGATTTAAAGACATTTTTACTCAAATTGAATCATTATTAATATGATTTAGTTCATTTTATGTTGATAATGCCCTATAATAATCCTAATTTTTTTATTTACTCTTAAAATATCATAAAACAAAATTTAAAATAACTTTGGGCATTTATGTAAATAAAATTGGGAGGGAAATTTAAATTATCAAGTGTATGGTAGGAAAAAGTTATTAAATTTCGCAATAAAATGTATGTGGTCCTCCTGTTATGTTAATGTGAGCTGTGGAGATCTCATAGTAATAATAAACATATATTTTATAGTTCAACCGATCATTTAAATACACGTGAGTAATTCGCCTTTTATCATCTTTAATTTCGTAGATAGGTGCCAAATATATTAGTTCCACATTTAAATGTGCCCTAAACACCAATAACGTGAGGGTTTTGTTTCCGCTCTCACACACTACAACTAACGAAACATCTCCCATGTGTAGCGAGCGTCTAGCAGTACATCTATTAGTACATGATTTCTACCGACATTTATTGATAGCACTTTTAACTAAAGACAGATTAGTACTTAAATACAATCAGGCATCGATAATCCAGATCACCAAGAAAAAATATTATCTATAAAAATAACCATAGTGGTATCAATATCAGAAAATGGCCACCAAAAGACGCACCTCAACCCTCGTAAAAAAAAAGTTAACTTTTTTCATTGTTAGATATTTGCCTTACTATATTCCTTCAGAGTTTGTGATGTATAGCAACAAAAAACAATGTGTAGTTTCGTTGTTTAAATAAAGTGATAACGTTTCTACCTTAACACTCGAGTTTTCGTATGGGTAGGGTATTTTATAAAGTTCAGGAGAATGGATCATCCGTACTGGGTCGATCCTCAATTAGTCCGAATTATCGACGCTCTGATGTAATAAATTTAAATAATTTGTCATTATGTGATAAGCTACGACATGGATCCACAGAAAATTTAGATAGTATTCATCCCTACTGGTTTTGTGAACAATAAAAAATAAATTATGTATCTAGCGAGGGGATTTTTAAAATCTCCTTCAATTACAATGTTCTTAAAACGCTTGCGATTTGTGTAAAATATATGTATAAAAAGGTTTATTAGACTCAAAGAATGTTGTTTTTTTCATTCAGCTTACTTCCTTCTGTGCTCATTATAATATTAAACAAATTATTCTAGAGCAAAAACCCAAACTCTTAGATTTGTGTTAAAAAAACATATTAAGAAAAAAGTAAAGATGACGTAGGAAACCTAAAAGTGTCAGAAGGCCTTGAAACTTTACGAAGTAACCTAACGTCACCGTCCTGGAATAATTTTAATAATCAGACGCGCTTACAAACTCCTTGGTTGCTCAAAGACTCACCTACAATCAACTCCTCTCCCTCGAAACAATAGACGGTCAGTCCCTTCTCCCCCCCCCTCTTCACAATTTTCTAAATTACCTCCCTCTCTCCCAGTTGAATTACCCTGACCGTGAAAAAAAAATACCTTACACAATAAATTTGACCGTTTCTTTCATTTTCTTAAAACAATTTTTTTTTTTTATCCATGTATTAAAAGCGGGTGTATCACAGCATCGTAAAGAACACTAATTTAATATGCATACTGTTGGTTAACTAGGGACCACATGGGCGGATCCTTGACCTAACCTAACCCCCTGCTGGGAACTCTTGTTGTAAACTTGTTTACCCTTCTACGATGAACGCGCAGAGGTGGAGTGTCCACCTTACAGTGGAAAACTGACACATTGTTGTGTGTGTGTTTTTAACTATGACGAGTTCCCTTCACTGTCACACTCTGTTACCTTAAATTTCAGGTTGAGGAGGTGTGACATGGACTAACGTGTCAGCCTTCGCATGGAGGAGAGATTATAAAACACATTATTGAGAAACGTCACTCCCCAGTGCAGATAGTTATGGTCGAATCTATATCTACAGAGGCCTTGATCAGGAGTGCTGACAGCTCGTCCAACCAGCTAGAATCTGGAGGCTCACAGGCCAAATCTGTTTACCTGCTTTGTACTATATCAGAAGCACACAAGGTAGTTGAATCAAAAGAGCACCATTGTGTGTAGTCTTTTAGCCTCATATGGCAACACTACTTCATGCACTTATTTCTAATCAATTCTCTTGACAGTTGTGATCTATGACCTATTAGCTATGACTAATAAAGGCAAGCAATATTAATATATACTCCATAAATTTCAAATATTGTGAGCTATGTGAATTAGCCAATTAACAACTTAACCTAATCTAGCCTAACCACTATTGTAAACATTTAGGGAGTTGTTCCTAATATCTTTACTATTTTATTGTAATTATTGTAAATGTAAGGGGGCTGTATATTATGCATGTTTGCCATGTTGCCACGTTAAGCAGTTGTTGTTGTTTTCCTGTGTGTCTTTGATACGAGGTCTAGGTGAGCTTGTGATCAACATCTTCGCGCGCTTTTGACACGAGGTTTCTCCCTCTGGTGCACCCTCCATGTTCTCCACGTCCTGCCATATGTGTAATATCACGCTGACTATAGGTATACAGGTGATTGGGGGAAGAAACGGAACCAGTATTTCGTGACAATGAGGTTTGATATGGAAGAGCAACACGCCCCAATGGGCTTACATAATATGTGTGCTTACTTTCCAGATATAGCTTTTCATGCACTTAAAAATATATAATGTGCATCGTTTGGCACACGCCCTAATGTCATACTCACCGAGCTCGCATTCTTTAAATTTAAAAATGATACTTGGATACAGGAATCGAATCCGGGACGGTATCCAGGTGTAATATTTTTCAATATAAACAATATGATATTTAGATGCGGCTATATCAATAACTAACTAAATATATAATAACAAAATAGTTTATCTGTTTAGTCCATCATCAATTTTGGTTGGCCGGTAGCCGATCAGGGTTAAAAAAAATTACTCTGTGTACTGAGAGTGTTTTTTTCTAAATGCTTTCCCACGATCTTTTTTTCACGCAAATGTGGGTGCTTTCCTATTCATTCTGCCTTACTCGTTCCTATACTATCAGCGCAAATAAATAAAATGCATATAGCTCGGAAGGGTAGTAAGACGCGGCAGGGAAAAATAATCACCACACACATCCTAACTATTCTCGTGTCAATAAATTGTTAGATTTTCTTCATACTCTTGAAGTCATCTTTCTTTATATGTCTATTATTTTTAATCACCTACAATTAAACACTTTGTGAATGTAATTATTGCTTAATACTAGTTCTGCTCTATTAGCTATTTGTATAGACACTGCGCAACTTTAGTAAAGTGACACTATTGTATTTTACTATATTATTATTATTATTATTATTATTATTATTACAAGGCTCAATACTAGGACCTACTCTATATCTGATTTACGTAAATACTATCACAAGACAAGTAAGGCATGAACACATCTACCTCGGTGACCTGGCGGTCTGGGGGTAAGGTGTCAGACTTCTGTGCTGGCGGCCGGGGTTCAATCTTCGGTCCCGGCAAAGATTTATCTGATTGCCAAACTCTTCCTTCACATCTGACAAGACATCTTGTGAATGTGGGGAATGCCAGGCCTCCACCGTGGTTCAGATTCCACGTTAAGCTGTAGGTACCTCCATTTCATCTCACAATCACCCTATCATTACATATTAGCGTAAATGCGTATAACCCGAACGGGTAGTAAGACGCGGTGCTAATAATAATAACACATCTACCTATATGCAGACGATACCGCAATACTGACTATTCACGAATTCACGAAAACCTCCAAATAGCAGAATACAACCTGCGACAAGACTACAACGAAATACAAATATGGACTCATGATCATCGTATAATAATAAATCCAAAGAAAACTAAGGTTATACACATCTTTTCTCCTAGAATGCACCATGCAAGAGTCAATATTACGCATAACAATTATAATTGTTTACATAACTGGACTCAAACATGTTATGTCTATCGACAAACTGGACGCAACAGAGTCATATTTATCTTGGACTTATAATTATTGACAAACATCATAAATGGAACAGGCAAATACAAAAACTTGAGAACAATCTAAAAGGATTGGAATATGTTTGTTACTATCTAAGAATGTACTTGGATACCAAAACGATAGTAATAACATATAAATCATAAGTTCAATCAATAATATCTTATGGCATATACATTTGGGGAGGAACGACAGAATGTTACACAATCAAAATTTCACATTTGCAAGAAAAAATCCTGAAAATTATATTTGGTACCAAAAATTTGAACAGACATACATTCAACACAAAATTCTACTTCTTAACCAATTATATGAGTACAGCCTCTTTATAGGATATTAACATTCCAATAAATACACGCGAATAAAAACCCATTCCCTCAACACCCGCTCAATTTCTAACAAAGAAGTGTATACAATCGTCAAATACTCTAATTATTATGGTAAACAGGAACTAAGATGTGCCATCCACTAATTTACTATCACCAACACTCCAAGAAATCCCTGAATTAAGAATAACGAAAAGTAAAATTAAAGACTCGATACTTCACGGCATGCTTCAAACAACTGTGTAAATATTTTTGAGAGGAAATGTTATGTTATGTGTAAATCTTTTTGTTTTTTAATTATCTTATTATTATAATTTCTACTATTTTTTAAATATTTATTTAACTGCATGACCTGAAGATGTACCTTTAGGTACTTCGGGATTGTATCAAAAAGTCAATTATGTATATTTAAAAAAAAATCCTAAATAAACAATGATTGATTATTATTATTATTACTATTATTATTATTAGCACCGCGTCTTACTACCCGTTCAGGCTATACGCACTTACGCTAATGTGTAATGGTAGGGTGATTGTGAGAGGAAATGTAAGACCTACAGTTTAACGTGGAATCCGAACCACGGTGGAGTCTTGTCATTCCACACATTCACAAGTTGTGATTAATACACCTCTTGTCAGAGGTTAAGGAAGGGCTTAGCAATCAGATAAATCTGTGCCGGGACCGAGGATTGAACCCCGGACTTCCAGCACATAAGTCTGACACCTTACCCCTAGACCGCCAAGTCACCGTGTGTTACTATAGTTCCTTATCATTTCTCCTCTTTAGATATCTATTTACAAGCTATTATAATAGGAATGTCCTGTTATTGTCTGTTATTATAACTCATAATCGTTTCTCTTCTCCGGGTTATTAGATGAACAACCGTGAGATGTCCTCCTCATGGCTCTTAACTCCTATTCCTAGCAATTGTCCTCTCTCAGAACATCCATCTCACCATCCAGTGGTTCTCTTATTCACGGTGGTTTCTTTACCTCGCCGCTCAGACCTGTGTCTATTTGTTCTCCTGCGTCACTTACATTGTTGTGTTGTGAAGGCTCGATTGTTTTATGTTCTGGTTTAGCGCGCATGCGCTCTGCTGTTGTCGGCGTGAGCGCGTCTGATGTGAGAAGGGAAAAAAATTGGTTTTATTGGTTTGCTTTTGCATGCCGGCCATCTCTTTAAACTCTAACTCTAACTCTAACTCTAAAGGAATCCCCGATATTTCCAAACTGCGCCGGGCATTCTTTTGTTTGGATAAATGGACACCGAGGTAATTTGTTTAATAGGACTATTTTATTTCTTGACAAACTTGGCATTGTGGGCATATCTTGTTTTGGTTGAATACGTTCAGTAGGGTTAATTGGGATTTCTCGCTTTAGGCTGTGTTTTATGTTAAGCCTTCTCCTGATTTCAAAAGTAAAGTCTGTTCACCATAGCTTTTTACCTGAATGACAGTTGAAAAATCTTATGTTTTATTTTTGGGTTGCCAACACCTGTAAAAGATCACTTTTGTTATAGATGGCATGTTTTTTTAATTACATTAAAAATAACGTAAACTTAAGTTTTCTCACACTATTCCATTACTTTTAATAAAAAAATAATACGATCTGAAACAATATTTTAAACATAATTAAAAGTACTTATCCTTCGTTTTGGAATGTTATCGATAATGTATAGTGCATACATTAATACCGTTTAATAATGGGATTGTATTTTATTGGAAAAGAGAAAATACTTGGTCATTTTTGTATGTATGATAAATTTGTTTATAGTATTTTGAAATATTTAACTGAATAAAATCTGTTTTTCAACTGCGTGTATGCACAATTGTAAACAACTTGTTTGCATCATGATCAATCAAATGGTTTAAATTCATCGATCACCATTTTAAAGCTATATTTGATAGAGCTTTTGTGAAAGTGTAGTGAATAATTATCTTTTTAAGTGGAATAAAATGATACATAGGCTTTGTGCCCGACCTCAAATAAATATAAATAAAATAGACCTACATTACTGTGGTTAACTTACAATACCATATGTTGTCATTACAGCTGTCCAAACTGACATGCCAGCTGTTGGCGTAGGGATACCTTAGGGACTGTTTCTAGTAACTTTTTGAGCTGTCATTCAAGTAAACTCGGGTTGTGAATGTAAGCCTACTCTAGCCTATGCTAAACTGCTCAGACATTAAAGATTTCCTTACAAAAGCAGTATTTTTTACTCCCGTGTTGGCGATGGGATTGTGTAAAGCAGCCCGGATATGTTGTGTACACTGGATATCATCTCTGAGTAAACTACAATACTACTGTTGGGGAAAAAGCGTTGTCATTCTCTTGTTTTTGTGTGGTCAATTTCGCAACGCTGATTCGTCAGGGTTACCATTAGCTTCTTCCTAACTCAGAACACCACCTTCCAACATAAGTCAGGTGACCATATTTCTTAGTTGCGAGATCAGGACTTTTTGGAACATTTTGGGGGTTGTGTTGAATTCTGGGTAGGGACTATATCAGAGGGCTTGGAGAGTATGGTATGGACATATGTACGTTCTATGGAATACCCCCAGGAGCAGGGAAGTGGGGGCGTGGGGGTAGGAAACATTTTATAGCGCCAGCCTTGACAGTGACGTCATGCCATCATGGAGGAAGCTAGGAATTAATATATAAATGATACAAGACATAGACACTAACTAATTAACAACAATACATGCGAAACCTTAAAATTCTCACCACAAGTCTCATAGCAAACATCAGAACCACATTTAAATTTTTTAATGATTGGAAACTTACAAGTGCGCTTGGGCAGTTCAGTGTTTACTACGCACTGGACAACAGTCATACACATGGGCAGGCCACTAACGAACGTTCACGAGGCTGACCGAATAGCTCCGAAGCAGTGGGGAAGTTGATTAAGTGGATGGTAGCAAAGAGATCGAGAGGCGAGGAAGGGCGTGTCAACGTTTTAAAATTGCCTAACTAGCTTGGACGGCCTACACGCACAAAATATTTGAAAATGTTATTTCCGCATGACATAATATACGTTCATTTAATTGATTCATGGCTCCAGAAAAATGTAATTTATTTCCCTAAAAAGCGGGACAATTATGCGTCCCACAGATAATCTTGTAGACAGCGGGACACGGTCACCCAAAGTGGGACGTCTGGTCACCTTAGACATAACTGAGAGCATATAGATTTGGCAACAGTAGTTGGCGAGGAACCTGACGGGGTGGCAAGATGTATAAAGGTCAGGGCTAGAAGTTCAGTCTAGTGAGTTTCCACTTGAGATTTTAATCACGTTTCTCAATTCTATCTTTGCTTTCAGGTGAACGCATTTCTTTTATACTACCCTTCTTTTCCCCAACGTGTTAAATGTACAAATAAAACAAACCTACGTAAGAAAAGGAGCCATGGGATACATTGAGTTATTTATTTTAGGATGAAAATAATCTTTCCGTTATTACTTTAACCATTTTATGAACAATATTGGAAAACCACTTCGACGTTCTAATTGTCTAAGATGTCACTCTCCTAACAGACTGTACCAGCGTTGATGGGAAAATCCTGGCTCAAATCATGGGTAATTGTACTGAGATTATTCATAAATGGTTTTCCACTCCACTTCTATGCAAGTTCTGGCACACTTTCTCTAAAGTCAAACTTCCTCATCCCTAACACATTAGCGTATAACCCAAATGGGTAGTAAGATGCTGTGTTAAATTTTTTTAAACTATATAAAAGGACCCATCTCATTACTCAACTCTGTGATACAAACATGACAAGCTTTATTTCTCGGTCGCCAGTGTCAATTTTGATGAAAAAAGAAAACATTTTATAATGAAACGACCACTCTCCATCCTCCTCCCTTGCTCAACGTCTTACTACCCATTAGTGATATCCACAAATATACACTAGGAAGGTGTAATTTAGAAGAAGTGTACCCGCATTTTTGTGAAGGAGTTATAATATTAACAAACACAAAAAATTATATTTGTATTTTCAAACAGTGCTCAAAATATTAATTCGATAAAAAAACAGCTATATAATATACCTCCTCCCCACCATACACATTAAGGTGAGAGTGTAACGGACGTGAGAAAATGTAAATATTTTCTGCAGTTTTTATAACAAAACATTTTGTTGGATAAAATAAATTAACTATTGTTTCCGTACAAACATAGAGTTTAATTTACTTCACACTGTAAAATCAATAGTTATTTAATATTGGTTATGAACAGAACGGAATTAGATGCCAAAAAGTTTAAATAGACAGAAAATGTTATCATTAAATTCCAGGACACCTTGACAAATATTCAACATTTGATGATATCCCTATGTGAAGAATTAGGCCCCGTGGCCTGGTCACGAACCTAAAGGTCCCGGGCTCGCTTCCCCCTTGGTACCTTAGTGATTATTTTCTTAGGGGGAATTATCCCATCGGTGACCAGGGGTTGGTAAATTAGGCCTAGGTCAGCCCACACCTCCATACTCACTACAGTAGCCCCATGGCTTCTTTGGTGCTGAGTGACAGCTCACAACTGACGTCTTTGAAAAGTTACCAGACCAAATTATGTATCCCTACGCCGAACCGTATGATCTGCAAAAACATGTGTTTAACAGCTGTCACTTCTGACAGTCAAAATTTAGGTATATAACTAAATGTTGACTGTCAGAAGTACATCTGTGAACTGTCAGTCAGCACCAAAGAAGTCATGGGGCTACTGTAGCATCACATGATCCCTGTGGCACCACAGCGGCGAATATTCCTCATAGCAACCGAATTGAATGTTATGTCTCTCCCGGTTAGTAATACCATACCGTTAGAAAAAAATAATTGAAGAAAATTATTATTATAATATTACTATTAGCACCGCGTCTTACTAGTTGTTCAGGCTATACGCACTAACGCTAATGTGTGATGGCAGGGTGATTGTGAAACGAAATGGAGGACCTACAGTTTAACGTGGGATCCAAACCACGGTGGAGGCCTGTAATTCCTCACATTCACAAGTTGTGATTAATACACGTCTTGTCAGAGGTGAATCCAGGGTTTGGTAATCAGATAGATCCGTGCCGGGACCGAGGATTGAACCCCGGACCCACCAGCACAGAAGTCCGACACCTTACACCCTAGACCACCAGCTCACTTCGTGAAGAAAATTAAACTCTTATGTTTTTACTGGAGAAACATTTAATTTCTTTTGACCAAAAAAAAAGTGTCGATATAAGAACTGCAAATACACTTACTTTTCCTCGCGTCTCCTACGCTCACATCTTAAATAAAAGTTATGCGGATGATTTTTTAAATGATCCCGATGTGACCACCACGAGAGTTTGCAAAAGGTCGTTAGTATTTACCTTGGTCTTGTGTGAGAGCCAGTGGAATACGTGTTCGGTGCAGCTCTAGAAATACGGGCATGCGGGTTCCCACCATGTAGATAGAGCGAGGGGGCTCACGGGGTTTGACAGGAAACTTTCACAGTTTCGTTGTTTATATTGAGAAGAGAAAAAGGGGAACTGGCAGGACACTGCAGACTTGCGGAACAGCATTGCATATAAAGCGTAATTTGGTTTCATTATGTTGGCATTTCCGTCCTGATATACTCTTTAATAGGGGGAAGTAGCAGTCACCACGGGTTAAGGGGGGCATCTACCGTAGCGGTGAGACGAGTTTCAAACCCCCAGATATTCCACGTTATTTAACGAGTCGTTTGTTGTTTACTAAATGGTTCATACCAAAATGAAGGTGAAACATATAAATATATCATAAAGCGTTTAAAAATATTATATTTTAAGTTCTAGAATTTAAAAAAATATTAATGAAAAGGTGAAATCAGCTAATTATACACGACGTTTCACGCGTAATGTCTTAGGTCTGATATGGATATAAATAGTTAGAAAAATAGGTCCAGCCTCCATTAAACAAATAAAGTCATTTTTTAAACATGCTTTTAACAGACGAATTCAAGATAGTTTATCATTGTGCTAGTATTTTGAAGCTCCGACATTGACAAAAAACATGAGAATTACAGCAGTTTAAATATATTATTTCCCTTCCAGTAGGTGGCACCCTATTGTCTTTCTAAGATGATAATTACGATGATTTTTGTGTCTATAACATTTTGGCAGGGAATTTTACATATATAAGGTTAGGAGGGTTATTTTGTAAAATATCAAATAGCAATGTCTCAACCCATTCCAGAAACACCGACCAGATAAGGAAGCAGGCGTCCACTTTACCTGGGTGTGGGATTATCTGACCCTCTGCCTCAGCCGGGCATATTATGTTCTGTTAGTCGGTGTTGTTTCTTCAATTGGTATG
Organism: Timema douglasi; assembly: GCA_901482245.1. Lineage (NCBI taxonomy): Eukaryota > Metazoa > Arthropoda > Insecta > Phasmatodea > Timematidae > Timema > Timema douglasi. Next base: position 95,078 of record CABEEJ010002946.1, read on the forward strand.
GCCAAAACAAGAAATTTCATAAAATAGACATTTCATATTTTGTTTTTCAACTATCAGTTTGGACACATTAGACAAATTAATGAGTTAAGCTAGGTTTAAAAAAACATTTAATATTAAATCACGACATTGTGTACTAGAAAATGAGATAAAATCAAATTATCGGGGTATGATAAGAACCGTATTTATATATATGATTAAAAATTATGTAATTTTACGACTTTTAAACCGCCTTTACATAAAAAAATATTTCTACTTAACACATTATAAATATTGTAAAGATGTTAAATACTGCCCCTCGTTGGAACGCCAATTGTAAAGAAGTTAAAAGGATTGTGGATAGATTTAGCCCACGTTG
>CABEEJ010002947.1:0-61566 GCA_901482245.1 Timema douglasi
GAACTAGCTTGAGATATGGATAGGTGGCGTACTTTTGTAGTTGTGACAATGAGCTATTGATTTCCTAATGTCATAGAGTAATTAAGATACCACTGGTGAATTATATAACAATAGTCTTAATACTCGATCTCGTCTTGTCTTATTTTCCGGTGGCGAGGAAGTACAGATTTTAATTCTAACTTGATAACCTAGGTGACTTTCCCAAAATTATTTTTCACACATTACACGCAAAAGCGAATACATTTTTCTCTCAATTTTACCTTCCTCATGAGACCAACACCATTTAATATAACTTTATATATTTGAATTGTCCACATGGTTACAAGAGAATGAAAATATTTAACCCAATTTTTAAAATGTCAATAATTTTTAGTCTAGTTCAACCTGTTGTATTTTTATAATGTGCCATTTTAATATAAGTATGCAGACATCGATATCTTCGTTTCGCAAAATGTTTTATGAAACTTTTATAAGCGTCGATTATGCTCGAAATAAATTAATTTTTATAAACTTTAATCCCCTTCAATGGTAGAATGATCTAAGGCGTTACTCTCGTGCTAGACCCTCCTGCTCGCAGGTTCAAAGCCCGCTCAGGACCACTGAGGGTGGTTTTTCTTAAATAGTTTCTCACCCTTCTTAAAAGGTTAATATATTACCTCTAAAATGCTCCCTTTCTCACCCCTATCCAATTAGAGTAGTTATCATATAAGCATATAGACTGAAAAGGTAGTGTGAGATGTAGCCGCGTTGGTGCGCAGCAGCCTTGCACACTACCAAACGTGTTTACCGGCTATGGATTATATCGAATCCACTTCGATAGTGATTCCCACAGGGCGGAAACAGATAGTGTTCACTGCCAGATTACAAGTCAGCTGGTACAGGGGTTATGTAGTGATAGAGTAACAAACATACGTACAGATAGACAGACGGACAAACATTTCATTTCTATACACAACCAGGGAAGGCAACAAGAGATTATTATACAACACATCATTATATTGTGTTTCTATAAACGTCCTAATATTTCAGTGTGTGTAGACATTAAATATATTATATTATAATGACACGCATACTATGTATATTTTTAGCACCACGTCTTTATACGCATTCGGGTTATGTTAATTACGCCAAGGTGTTAGGGATAAGGGCACCCGTATTTGCTCGAAGAGAGAGTGGGAAACAGTTTATCAAAAAATCATCCTCAGTAGACCCGACGAATACTCGATTTAAATATTTTTTTTATAATAGTGAGAAGATTGTAACACACCTCGGTGGCCACACGGTCTAACGGACTAGTCTTGCTCTAGACTTGACTGCCGAGGACGAGGAGATCTTGGTTCGCTCTCGGTCGGGTGTACTGAGGGTGTTTTTCATTAAATGTTTTAACACTCTCTTTCCACGAAAATGCGGGTGTGCTTTATCTAAATTACACTTTCCTCATATAAGAACCCATTAGAATAATTAGTACATGGACGTATAACCCGAACGAGTAGTAAGACGTGGTGCGTTTAGACTATTCAAGTTGTAAAAGTTGTGTTTTTAAACAATGTTTTACAACTTGTTGGAAAATCAATTGAAAAATGTTTTAAAACATTGTAGTCATAAAACAAATTTCATGTTTTACAACATGTTACATGTTTCCCTTTGGGTGGTGGTAAAGATCAAATAAACATTTGGGTTTAAAATACTTTACACAACTAGAGGACAGTCTGTACAGTCGAAAGTTATTGCTAATCCTTCACTTACTGGAATAGCATCCCTAAAGGATGTATTTTCTCTCTCTAGTCAAATATAATCATCTTATACAATATAATTTGATAAGCCCGTTTCCAGTAATAGAACTTATGAGGAAATGGCTGAACAGATTTTGACAAAGGAAATCTCATTTAAAAGGTTTGAGGCCGAGGATGCCGATAAAAATAGTCGCCTAAAACTACAACCCAATTTTCATAGCGAATTTACCACGTTTTCCTTTTGTGTTGGTAGTGAATCATCTGTACAATCTTTATTTGTGCACACTACCATAGAAACCATGATTTGTGTATAGTTTTAGATCGGTAAATAAAATATTTCTCTCTGGTTAAAAATAACAGCAGTTCAACAATTCTTACTTAAGTGGCTTTGTGCAACAAATAGATAGAGAGCTAGGAGAGGGATAGTTTTAAAGCTATCAACGTAGCATGAAGGGGGACAATATATATATATATATATATATATATATTATCCAAATTAAACGCCAAAACCTAAATATCTATGTAAAGTCGATGACCATTGATGGCTCAACTTCTAACTATCAAGTTGAGTGAGGGCTTATTACAATAATATATCTTTTCCCAATAAAATATTTCGAATACATTTTAGGGCAATAACCTGCCATCACTACAACGATCCACTCGTATTTAAAACACGCTCAAAGTTCAGGCTCGTTATCCGAAACAAAATCCCGAAAATGCTATTAGTTCTCAGCTCCCCAGCCAACAAGTAACGGCCATACAGGGTCTCGTTTTTAGACCTATAGCTATAATTCCCACCATGTGTGATCATTCCGCAGATTCAAATATAGAAATGGTGGCACCTTAAACGGGTGGTCGCGCCGTGCTAATTTCGAGTCCAATAAAGGTTTGAAGGCATATATCCAAAATAACGGCCGAACCAGAATCCACACTTATGTAGAGTCGTCGTATACATGTATAACTATTATTCCCACCATGTGTGCTAGCTCCGCAGATTCATATATAGAAACTGTGGTTCCTTAAACTAGCGCCCAAGATATCTGAATTAGGTTAATATAGTTTAAAGGCAATCAATCTGAAAATAACGGCAGAACCAGGTTCCACGACCATGCAGGATCTCTTTTTACACTTATAACTATATTTGCCACCATGTGTGCTCATATTCCGTAGATTCAAATATAGAAACTGTGGCACCTTAAACCGGCGATCGCGCATTTTGGAACTTAAATTGTTGCTTGGTTCCATTTATTGTTCGAATGTTGGTTATAATTGGTTAGTTTATTGTGAATGTGGTGGACTTCTAGGAGCTCATTTAATGTCAACTTGTCATAACAGAGAAGAGTATAATATTTTGTAATTAAAATAATAAAACTGATTTATACTACATTTTTCTGTTAGATAATTTCATCACGCTGAAAATTCATTAATAACACTTGATATGATTACAGTTTGATTTTAGAGAAATTTCTAAAAGGTGAGCACCATATTATTGAGGTTATGTTTTTATTTTTCATGCAGGCTACCAGTTTATATGTTGTTTTCTGTCGTTACTAGCTCACATGAAAGTATCACACACAAAAAAAGTTATTTTATTAAGTGTTACACATAAATTAAAAAAATAATACCATTGTAAATTACAATTTATTTGGTCTAACTAGGTACACTCATTATATATTAATTTTCCCAAACAAAGACAGAACTCTTATGTCATAAAATCTTGACTATTATCACGTCTCGCGTTTAGTAAGTATACTTGAATACTGAATTTTAAAATAATATTTTATTTGAAACGTAACATTGAAATAATGTATTAAGCTTACATCTTACTTATTAACAGTGAAAACAAAAAATTTAGACATGCCAATATATAAAGTAACTTTCTTATAACATATGAAACGATAATACTACGAACCGATTTATAACTAAGAACCCCTTGTTATCAAACATGTCTTACCTGTGATAGTAAGTACCAAACTGCCAAAGAGTTACACAATGTGCAATACACTTTTCTTTTCACAATTGTGATAAACCGTTTTAATCTCCACGTTCATTAGTACTTCTTAAGACATGCACAGTAAGCATACCAAGAAAAGTAGAGCACAATAGGTTAAAAGAGTTTATAAATTTTATTGCATGATAGAATTAATATCAAGGCCCTATTCCCCTAAGTAATGGGATTTAGATCAACCATGTTATCTATAATATTTAAAAAGAATCACTTTGAGAACTCACAAATTTTTATCCGCTTGGACTTAGCTAAATAGACCTAGCCTATTTGTAAAACTCCAAACCTTCTGTAAAAACCTTTCAATTAAACCACATTAAGGCCTACTATGTTAATGAAACTATACAAAGTTAGTTTTCATTTTTATCAATCACTTGAAGTTAATTTTAACACTTTTTTTTATTTATATGATAATTAATTACATGATCCTTAGAGCTAGTGCTCACTTATAGGACTATGGATTTAAAATAATTGAAATTTCACATGAATTTAAATTTTAAAATATTTAAAGACATATATGAATATTTTATCACAGGAGATAATATTTATGAATGCATTTTATCAATAGACATTAAAATATATATATATTTGAAAATATGTAAAAATTAAATAATACTAAAATAATAATAGTACATAAATAATAGGAAATCAATCACAACTAGAAACCTCACCAAGTAATACATTGTAATTGTGTCTTAAAGGTTTTAGTGCGAAGTAATACGTATATTTTAGTGGAATCTATGAATATATATATTAATAAACTATCCCATACTATCATTTTCATTTATTTTAATTATTTAATACGGGTAGTAAGATGCAGTGCTAGTAATAAAATTATTTAATGTGCTCTTTTTGAACTGAATGATTATTTATTAGTATAAGATAATTTATATAAGCTAGAGAGAAAGGGCCCGTGAATTTTGCCAGAAATGGTATATTCACTTGACCTTCAAGATTCTTTTACATGTCAAAATCGTCATGAGACGGAAAACTTTATTTCCCCTTTGAAGTACGGTAGCAAAGGTTGTGCCATGGATTTCTTTCACTCAAGGAATATTCGTCGACTGGGTTTGAAAACCCACAAGCGTTGAAGCCTGAGGTAAAAACGCTACCCCTAGACCACCAAGGTTGACCTGACCTTTGTAATTAATTTGTTACCAAGTTGGAAATGATATTAGTAGCCTATAGTATTAAGTTAAAATAAACTATTTGATAGGATGATGTGTTCATGAATATGAATGGAAATTACTAGCCTATGCCAATAAAGTAGTCCTATTTTATGTAAACCATTTGGTTTCCACATGAAAGGTTTTGTCTCAATGATACACTAAGAGATAAAGAAATGAGAAAAAAATTGTTTTAGTTAATTGTCGATTGTCTTTTCTGAGAAAATCTTATTTCATAATTGTTTTGTAAATCTGCTGAACTGTGCTGTCTGTACCATGCGCCAAGTCACACATCTTATAGAGCAGTGGTTTCCACCGCCACCTTGGTTCCATAAACACACCCCATGTTCCCTTTATTCTACTTTTTAGAAAGCAATAATATATGTAATCCAATTAGAGATTTTTAGTTTGCCTAAATAAACAAAATTGGTTAATTTTAACCAATGATAACAGATTTTCAAAATTCAATATTTATTTAATAAGTATCTTAGATATCACATTTAGTAAATACGTCACTAATTAGTAAGACTTAAAACTACATTCTTAATGTGATAGCTGTATTTAATGAGGTGATGCCATTTTTCAGGTTGCAACACCCTCGTTGCTTAGTGCCCCCTTGGGTAATCCCAGCACACCTTAGAGGTGGTACATCCCTCTTTGGGAACCACTGTTCTTTAGCCTGTTGCATTTCAACCCTTTTTGGAGGCCTTAAGGTTCCATGAGCATACTCTTTGTGTAATATATAATTATTTAATACTAGGCCCGGTAAGCTTTGCCGGCAGGATTGTGGGGTCGGTACGCAAAGCCCTTGACTCTGACTCCTGCTGCTACATGTTTCTACTCGGCAACTCCAACTTTAAATGGCTAATGTGTATTAATACTTTACTATCCCCTCATCTTCCTACCTGTTCAGGTTGCATGCATATATTAATTAGTAATAACAAATTTACCGCAGTAAAATGCTTCGGTACAGATGACTTCATGGGAACATTCTTTGGTATTGTTAATTTATATTTAAATAGATTTATCAATAAAAATTACAACCATTGACCCTAAAATAAAAATTTATTTTAAATAAAATATTTAATAATTTGAAGACAGAGTCAGAGTTGTTATATTTTTACTGACTCTAGCTCTACCCAAAATTGCTTACGACTCAGACTCCACAGCTCTGCCCATGAGACTTCAATTTTATCTGCACAAAACCTTAGGATTATACCTAGAAGAGTGTAGAGGGGCTCACACTCGGATAGAGATGACGATCTGCTGTATTATCTAACTACACCCTGTCCAAGACAAGCACTCTAACACATTCTGTGGAGCACCAAGCGCCTGTGCTGGGAAACAAGCATACCATCTCTTGGGCACCCTATACCCATCAGAGTATGAACCCTCAGTTTTTCAGACCCCCAACCTCTTCTAGTTGAAGATCCATACCTAATTGGGCTGCTCATGAAACCCCTGCCATTACCTAGCCCTCGATGAGAGGAGTTGGCCCCTCCATAGGTTGCTGCATACGTCACATGAGGGGGTAGAAAACTCAGCTTTAAGTATAAGCTAGCCTCTGTTTTCCGAGACATTGACCTTAAGTTGCCCCGGGGGGTGGGGCGGGGGTACCTTACATAGATGTTCTGACCAGCTACCCTCAACCGAAACCGGTTTGGCATCACCAATCACTTAGTGTATGTTGGATGGGGAACGTCATTTCCCCCACCCCCACGCAAATGATCACCAAGGATCTAGTTGCCCAACCTGCTGTCCGGTTTGTCAGGCCAACCAGCAAGAAGAGAAGTGTCCCATGGGTCGCCATAAGGAGGCATCTCAGTGGGATTTTCTTAGAGAGATAACCCAAACAGGCAGGTTGGATAGCGTCTGAGTTGATGTGTATCGCCACAAGGGAAGAACCACTTGCTCAGTCGTCAGGAACGAACAACACCAGACCTGGCGTACACCCCTGTGGAAGTTACATCCTCACATAATGTCATCTTCTGACCCTTAGCAGCAACACTAATGTTTGGTCAATTTCCCTCCAAGCTTCAAAATTGTTTACAACCATGTCATGTGGTTGTATGTCCACAATTTCCTCAATTTCTTTGGCTTATTTAGAAAAACTACCCTCCCCCACCCTTCCAACACCTCACCCCTATGCATAAAATAGTTTCCAATAGTATTGGTTGACACTTGGTTTCATGACATGACTAAGAAATTCAGGGGTTTATAATATAAGCCTATATATATTTACCAAATTATTTGCACTCATTTTAAGTTTTAGTGATGGTGTAATTAGCTGGAAATAAAAGACCCTAAAAATAAAAAACAATATGATAACTATAACCAAACCGGAGATTTCAACGACCACAGTTTTTTTTCTTTTTTTTTACATGTAGGCCCTTATTAGCTTAAGTCAGTCCTTGACATAAAAATAATAATGCAGTAGAGTCTTGGAAACTCAACACTCAATCACTTGACATTTCGTGTAACTCGACACACACAGGTGCACACAGTTGTTGGTGCCAGTCATAACAATCCAAGGTTATTAAACTGTACAACCTCTCAGTTTGTTTGTGTAACTCGAATGGAACAGTCATTATATTGTACTGTACACATATTACTGTTACTGTACCGTACAATACTACAATACAGTACAACTGTATCTATAATATTTGATACTGTACTGTTATTCATCCTTGTTTAGTAAACATGACATAGTAAACATCCATCTTATGAATGTTCATTTGTAAAGCTCAGCATTTCAACAACTCAACACAATCTCAGTCCACATAAATTATCCATGATTTCAATAGGCAGTGTTTGTATATAAATATATATATATTTGCTCATTTTATAAAGAAAGTCGACCTCGGTGATATTGAGGTAAAGTGCTTACCTCAGGACCTGATCTTAGTGGGTTCAAACCCAGCTGGGGTCAACAAATTTTTATGAGTGATAAAAAAATCCTTTGCGTAACTTACTTTGGAGGAGAAGTAATGGTGTGGGGCCCATGTTATAATGTCATGTAAAATAACCCTGGAAGGTATTATGGGAAAATACCTTACCTGGCAATTGGGAGGTCCTTCTGCTCTCATTCATAGAAATTCTCATTCATACTGATATAACCAACCAATTCAGAAAGTGCACACTAATTACCGCAAATATATATATAAAAAAAATATTGAGCGTTCAAAGCACACTAAACAGTTTTGGAGGTACTTTTTGTTTCAGTGCTTCCAATATGGCAGAAGTACCAGTACCAGTACCAGTACGTTTGATTGTCCAAGAAGAAGGGAGAACTGCACGTAATTTAATAGCTTTCAATGTACCGATGGAGCCACCTATATCGGATTCAGGTGAGTGGAGGCGAAGATTATCCACCTAGATCAGTGAGATACCAACTTGCACTTGCAATACTTTTAACAACTACACTTATATATACAGTAAAACCATATAAACCAAACTCTAATAGTCCAAAAATCCAGATAGAGGGGGGGGGGAAATTAGGCCAAAGTCAAATTAAAGTATTGAAACAGAATTTTAAGAAACAGCTATATTTGTACCCTCTGTAAAGGTTTAGAGAAGGTAACACACACACACACAAAGAAAGAAATACAAATAATACAGAGTTTTATTAATGAGACATATAACAAAGTACAGTCTGTGACATTAAGGATAGTTCATTTGGTTTCCGTTGTCTTCTGTTATAAATATAGTGTGAGTGTAGAGTGTAGTATCACAACACGTAGATAAAGAAATACACAATAAACTGAAAACAAAACGACCAGAATAATGAGTCTTGTGAGTACAGGCAGATGAGCCAATAGGGGTTGACTAAAGCAAATTATTGTTTGGGATCAATATCCAGGATCATAAAAGCTCCCAAGAAGACAAGCCCTAAAACTCGCTCACTGCAACAAAGTGAACAGTGGCGGGTCAATAATTATTATAAACATTTTAAGAAATCCCTTGAATTGACCTTAAGAACATGACCACTAACCCATCAGCTTGTGCTCATTTAGGCTCTTAAGAAGCCAAGCTACTTAGGTATCTAGCAATTAAGCGACTAAACACTCTATCTATGGCACTTAATAGTGAGTTAACATCATAGTCACAACGAGGAGGCGCTAACCTAGTCCCTCTTAAACGGGGATAGTTAGCCCCAGTTAGGGCAAAATAGCTACAACCTAGAGCTATAGGGGCCACCCAGGCCTCCACCGTGGTTCGGATCCCACGTTAAACTGTAGGTCCTCCATTTCATCTCACAATCACCCTACCATTACACATTAGCATAAGTGCGTATAACCCGAACGGGTAGTAAGACGCGGTGCTAATAATAATAATAATAATAATAATAATATAGTGGCCACACTCACGAACAAAACTTGTCTACAAGGTACACCCAACTAGTTCAAGTACAATTAGTGTACAACATAAGGAGGCCATCTACAGGGCTTCAAATAAACTTGCAATAACGATATAAAGGCTACCCGAGGGAAGAGCCAATAATAATAATTAAATACAGGATCCCATAATAACACAATACAAGATGTTTAGCCATGAAACTATATCTGCTCATTGAGCTATCATTCCCCAGTTGATTCTTGTGACAACTCTTGTCTTGTCTAATTAGTTCAATACTTATATACATCAATTTACCAGGGGATTGACTTAGAAAGAAATGAGCACTTCATGACTCCCAGTTAAGTTAAGCCGGTGCTTAACCTTCACATCACTCGTCGCTATACTTTTAGAATTACATAGCAAAAGATACACAACTCGGCAAGCTACAGTACAAACCGTAGGTAGACGGGAATTAGCCAGTCCGGCTCGCAAACAGTCCGTGCGAAACCCAACTCAAACGTAGGAACTAGCTGTGACAGCGCAGTGTTATTGTAGCCCAGGTAGAGCAGGTGGTGCACTTGGCTATGGTGGTGTTGGTGATCCAGGTGAGGCGGGATACTACATATGGGTAGCCTCTGAATTAACTTCATTCTGGCCAGGGCTTACTCAGATTAACTGCTACTGTAGAGAAGGAACAGTTAGAGACCCGATCAGTTGTAAATTATTACAAGTTCAGTGTCTCTTATTCTACTCAACCCAGCTTTATTTCATATCTGCCCTTTTAAGTGATTATAATTATTATATAAAAGGTAAAAATTCAAACGATTACAAGAGCTTAAAATGGTAAACTTGTCAAGTTTTTCTTAATTTTCTTTCGGTTGTCCAACTTTTGACGATTTCTTGACGACTTAGTTCACTGCAGCAGCCTTGTGTTTGAGTGAGTGGAGCGGTAGGAGCTCTATTTACTCGCTTCCAAAATACCTGCCGGGTTTGTTGATTCTTTCTTTTGATATCAAGGGGGATCTGTTAGACCAACAATTTCCAACCGGGGGTGCGTGAAGATATTTGAATAATGGCGGAAAAAGCCCCACACATGCCAGCAGTGTAAGACAAAATATCGGTTAAAAGTTGTGAAATTAACTTAACACGATAACGAGGGATGGTGCAGGTTTTCTTCTATGTTTGACACTGAAAAAATTATTTTAATCTCAAACATAAAACAATTTTTATAATTATTAATTGAATGTAAAATATACAATAAACATTTTGCTAATATTAGGGGTACCATTTATGAAAATGAATTGCCAAGAGATACCTTTGTTGGTGTCTCAATGGGGTTCTAGATATAAAAGTTGTCTTGGAAAATGTGTTTAATCTAACTTGCCTTCATTTTCCACTGTACCCTTTATTTATTAAAACCGTTATCAGTGGGAATGCAGGTTACAAATCCTGCTTGTCTAGTTTGGTTTGTTAGTAATAGGGAGACTGGGGTTCAAATTCTGCTCACTTGTAAAGAGTATATTTTTTTATAAATGGTTTCTCACTCTACCTTCATGAAAATATGATTAAATTTCTTTTAAATTTTAGTTTCCAACACTATCTTTAGCCCAATAGGTAGTGTAATTAAAGGCAGATAGTCTAAACGGTGGTAAAATGGTACACATTTTTTAAACTAAGAGTTAAACGATTGGAGGATACCTCATTTGGTGTTCACATGTTCCAAGGCATCAATCTTGCAATAGACTGGATTGCAAACGTTGGTGGAGTAAGGGTTTGAATCCGGTCGAGTGAACTTTTTTTTTTCCTGTATAGTTTCTTAATATCCTATCTTGAAAATGCAGGTACATTTAATATAAATGCATCCTTCCTCATTATTAACCTAATAAATGATTAAAAAGTAACTTTAAATTTTTTATGTCTATTTGTTGTTACCATTAAAAAGCTCTTTGATAAACGTAATAAAGATAAATAGGAAAATGGGCAAGGCAATGAGAATTAAAACCCAGGAAAAGTCAAGGAACATAAAAGAATAAACCACTATTTATTTTAAAAGCTATAAATTGCATTGACCGTCCAATAGTTTCAACAACATTTTAAGCTGACTACAGTCTAATTTTTATATAAAGGGCCTTTTAGAAAATACAATCTTTCCCCTTTTTTTTGCTCACAAAATTGATACCATTTTACGATTTTCTAAGTGTTATACTAACCCGCTTCAGTGGTCGCATGGTCTAAGGAGCTACTCTCGCAGTAGAATAGACTGCTAATGACAGGGAGATCAAGGTTTGAATCTCGGTTGGGTGTACTAAGGGTGGCTTTTCACTCACCCTCTATATAAATGCTAGTACACTTCTTATAAATGTAAACTTCCTGATGCCTAAAACCCAAAGGGGTAGTAAGATGCGCTATTATAAACATATTTTATATTGATAATGTATATTGAAAGTGACAGCTGTGGTCCATGACTTGAGGTATGAATGAATATGTGAAAGTAGATCTAGTAACTTGTATAACTGTCCTATAGATGTATTACTAGCCTTTATCCAGCCGAACCAGTCAAACAAGTTTTCTACTCCGTGGGTAGAGCTCGACTCTTTCCTCTTGACCATGTTTGGGAGCTCGTACAAGGTTGTGTTTACATTTGTTGGCCAACATTTGACAGTTCACTTCAAATAGGTTCTCTTCTCAAATTTGTTCTGAATCTTGAATCTATTTTTTTTTATCTCTTACTAATCTGAACTCTCAATGTCAATTACTTTAAGGAACTTTAAAGTATTCTTATCTTGAGCGATCATTTTTAACTACATATTTTAAAATGAATAGCTTATGAAGAATTAAAAAATTAATGATTAATTAAAAAAAATGCTTTACAAAGTTATGGGTATGTAATGTCAACATTATTTTTACAAAGTCTTTAATTTTTTTAGGTGTGATAGTAACATTAATAATATTTTGAAACAGGTGACCTTGTGGTCTAGGGGTAAGGTGTCAGACTTCTATGCTGGTGGCCGGGGTTCAATCCTCGGTCCCAGCACAGATCTATCTGATTACCAAACCCTTCCTTCACCTCTGATAAGACATCTTGTGAATGTGTGGAGTGCCAGGCCTCCGCTGTGGTTCCGATTCCACGTTAAACTGTAGGTCCTTCATTTCATCTCACAATAACCCTACCATTACACATTAGCGTAAGTGCGTATAACCCGGACGGGTAGTAAGACGCGGTGGTAATAATAATAATAATAATAATATTTTGAAATTAAAAAAAGGTATAAATAATAAAAGTTGTACTTTTGGCCACATGGTTTAAGTGCTAAGGCGTCTTGTAATAGATTAGACAGCAATGACAGGGAGATTGGGATTCAAATCCCAATTGAGTACACTAAGAGTGGTTTTTCACACTCTTTCCATTCAAATGGGGATACACTTCCTTCAAAGTCAGAACAGTGCTTACATAAGACATAGAGAGATGAGCAAGAAAGGTTCACTGACCCAGCCACCCAAGCAAACACACAGTTATTAAAAGTTTGGTGACGACTATTCAAGGATATTGGTTATCTGATTAAAAGTATTGAGTTTGTTTTATAACTATAGTAATTCATACAGTCACTAATAATTTCATCTTTATAAATTAAATTAAATTTGAATTAAAATATATTTTTTATATTATTTTAAAACTTTTTAATTTTATCTGTTTAGTCTAATAAATTTAAATTAATTTTATGACACTATTTACAATGAATATTTCACACTATTAATTTATATCGTTACGTTAATAATTAAAGGAAATTTATAAATTCCATCAAAACATAATGGTTATTCTTATGAGAAAATTAAAAAAAAAGTAAACATATTTAACAAAAGCAATATGGGGGAGGAGGGAGTGTCAGGCCTTTTCTTAGTCTTGCTCACGAAGAGGTCCAAAACTGCCAACAAGGTGCTTATGTAATACTTGAATGTTCCCTAAACAGATCAAATAAAAATACTTTACCGCGATATTAAATCTTTTTTTGATAAAATTTGGGAATGAATATAAAATGTAATGAAGGTAAAGACAAATCAGCAAAATTAGATACTGCATCATCAAAGGTTTATGTAGACCTTTATTTTGTTGTACGGGTACTTAATTTACTGAGTTTTTAAACGTGGTAATTAATGTTTTTACTGTCCAATTTATACTTTCAGGACTGCCAGACACCTGAAGAAATGAGAAAACAGAGGGATTTTTTTTTGTGTCTCTGAAAAATATAGGGAATTTCACATTTAAAAAAACAATAATATTTGTCAACGTTTGTTGTTAACCTTCAAGATTTTAATAGTAGGCCTTTACATATTCAATAGTGAACCGAAGAAGGAAAAAAAATGTGCGGATTCAAATCCATGTATTTTCTTTGTCCCTTGTTTTCTCTCTCTGAAACTTTGGGTTGCATAACAACTGTATGAATTTCCCTATTAAGGTAAAATAAACCTGTTCTAAGCATCATTGGCATAATTTAACTATAGTAATTTTTATGAAAAAACACTGAATTTTGTGTTAAGAAAACTTGACAGCCTTGACTTATTCCAAAGCCTGACAATGCAGTAGCCTTTGAACTATAGTCTAATTTTTATAGTAAGAGCCTTTAAGAAAATACTAACTTCTTTGTGATCAACATGGATAACATTTTGGTATTTTATTATTGTTATTTTATAGATATTGATATCTATCAAAATAACATCAGATCTTATCTGACATATGATATGTGTAAATATTCTCTTCTGTCAGATAAGGCTTTTTATATGAAAATTATTTTATTTATCTATTTTGCACCTATTACCGTGTACTACCCATTCGGTTACACACTTAAGTACTAATTATTCTAACGAGTTAGAAATTGGGAATATTGAATTTAAAGGAAGTGAACCCACATTAGCGTGAAGGAAGAGTGGAAAAAGTTAAGTAAAAACCACCCCCAGTCTACCCGACCGAGATTTGAACTGCAATCTCCCCTTCCTCGGCAGTCTAGCTCAGCAAGAAACTATCCCGTTAGCTAACTATACCACTAAGGCGGGTTCTGTGAAAATTGAACTGTATAAGCCCACTCTTATTAGTCTAGTATTATTGGAACATTATAACACTTACCAGTAGTAGCCATGGTTGCATCCTCAAACATGTCACACTGGTGTTAAACGGATTGCCAGTTCCAAGAAGATAAAGGTTGGAATCTTGGTTGAGCATATTAGCGTGTTTTTTACCCCTAAATATTTCCAACTCTTCCCTCGTTCAAATACTGGTATATTTCTTCTAAAACCTTAAGCTACTCATTCCTATCTGGTTATAAAAACTAATCTATAAAAATCTATAAAACAATCAATAGATAGATAAGATGGCTGATTGTAAGCAATTGGTCACTTTTCACTCCCCGTGTTATTAATCTTTACTAAACCAGGTGCTAAGTGCAGTTTAATACCCTAAGCACACTTTAAGTCTAATATAATTCATTCTAACTTTTTTTTTCCCTGTTTGTGAATGCGTCTTTGTTTACTATTGAAGAACTAATAGAATACGTTTTGTTTAGTTCGCTGGTACAACATGAAGAAGACAACTTTGACAGCATCGAACTTTCTAGCTTAGTGCAAGAGCAGGTCGAGGAAGCGCTACAATCGAAGGATGTATTAAATAATCTAGTGGCTACTATCACTGAATCGGTGACTCGTGCAGTAGTGAAAGAACTGAAAGATATACTCGATTCTAACATGGATGAAATCAAGAAGCTGAGAGAAGAAATTAAGAAACGAGATGTGATCATAATCAGCTAAAGCGTGAACTTGTCCTTTCGAAAGACGAATTGGAACAATACCAAAAATGATCCAAATTGAGATTCATTGGTATTGCTAAAACACCTCAGAGAACACAGACTCTTTGGTGCTGGATGTGATTGAGAATAAACTGAAAGGAATTTTCCTCTATTGGTTATACATTTTATATAAAAAGAATTATGTTTAACAACATATAGATTTATTACAATAAAACAGAAATAACAAAATTGAGGTTTTACAATGATATTACAGGTTATACTTTGAAGTTTGATGCAGATAATTAGACTTTGTGAATTTGAATATTCTGCTGTAGCTACTAGGGCTTAATAGGAGGCGGGCTACTTGATGAATTGTTCTGAAGAAGAAAATAATCAAGTAGGTAATAACAATATATAAAACAAGATATATATATACATATATAACTCTTTATCAGCTATGCTAGACTGGGTAGTAAGATCTCTTTGATACTTTTTGTAAAATGATAAACAAAGAAAAGTTCATTGACTACAGTGGTCGATGGCTAACAAACAGGTGTCAACAAAATAGTACCATGGCTGGTCTCTTTTCCTTACGGTACTGCCAACACACTCTATAGTACACATAAACCTAGTGGCAATTAAACTAAGAGTAACACTAACACAAAAGGAGCCCAAAACCCGGGCAAAGAAAAAGGGTATTATTTTCGCGAACCCCACTATGACTTTATAGCAGCTCCCCGGTTTGCTCACCGAAGCTAATACCGCACGAGAAGCGTGACTGCTTAACCAACACAAAATAAAGAATTCCTCCAACTCAACTGAGGTATGTAATCTAATTTAATCTGGTTGTAACCATCCAAAATTTAAACAGGTGTACATGACGCTTACAGCGTCATGCGAAACATTGGGTCAAGTTAGACTAATGGAACTTGTGGAAGTTTAGCAAGTCTCTAACTAAGACATTACTGTATTCCAAACATTCTGGAGGACACAATATTTAAACAACAAAATAAACCTTTAAGTTAGGAAGTCAACAAGACTTGCAGTTGATCCATTGTCAATTAGACATACTATCAACACAAATGAAAATCGTCTCCAACAATATACAGAAAACTAAAAGGGTGCAAACAGACATTGCCTGTCTTTTACTACAAAAATTAGATTCTGAGTCATAAGGACATGTTGATTACTTTGAAATACTTAATTAATGGAAGTCCGTGGTCCTATCCATGGCTGTGGTGGATCCAACGGCCCAAACTTTATAGTTGTCATCGAACTTTGTCATCCTGTCCAGGGTGGCGGTGTATCCGACGCCTCAAACTACATGGTCGACGTGGTGTTTGATTCGTGACGATGCGGGAGTTCTTCCTTCAACGCTGGGTTACAGTAAATTGGCTCTAATGAGAACCTGGACGTGGCCCCTTATATAGTACTCAATCTGATACGGACAGAACAAAGCAGAGAATGTGATAAACACAGGAACATAGAAAGGAGAAATACAGACGAAAGCGGGCAGAAAGAGAAATTAACAAGAGAAATCCACTTGCGGGGAAAGGGGGGAACAAGCTTCCTTGGCTCACCGCTAGAGTCTCTTGACGTGGAGTGGGTCAGTAGGTCGAACTTGATATGCACTCCTTTCCTTAGTCAGGTGTTATAATGTAAGCACGTGTGGCTGCCATCTTTGAATAACTTTCTTCTACCATGTGGCAATTCAATCGAAGAACATCTTGACAGGGTGAGTGGATATGAAAGCAATTTCTATTTAAATATCTCTGGTATGATTATATTATTTAGGATCCGTTATTATTTTTATGAGAATCTGTGATATAGATGTACTTTACTATATTTTCTTGTTGACAGCATGGCAAGAGTAAGTAAATTTATCCGACATCATCCATTGGCAAAGGGTCTGTGTTAACATATGTTATTCATAAATATGATAATATTAATCCTCTTCTTTGATATCTGCTACAGTATTTATCGAAAGACAATATTTTTAACAACCACGTGTTTCAGTTTAGGGAGACACGTAATTTAATTTGACTGCAAATAGTCAGAGAAAATAAACTTTGAGGTAGATTATTTTTTAAATATGTTAATATTGTTTCTTTCTTTCGTAAACTATTAAAATATTGATTTTTTAATTGTAGCTGTCCAATCTATCTGATTGACATGCTACAAAACTCAATCTATGTATGTGACTGATGATAACATCGACTGTAGTCACTGAGTAGGCAAAGTTTCAGGAAGCAAACCCAGGCCTATCATTGTGAAGTTTGTTTCATACAGGAAAACGAAGTGAGGTCTTCCGTGTGAAACAACAGCTTGCTGGGTCAAGAATAACTGTAAGGGAAGACCTAACTTCTGAGCTTATGATCTTACTACAAGCAGATATACAGAAATTTGGTTTAGATGGACGCATTGCTGTCAAGACTGAAACGTGAAAGTTTTACATAAACTGCATGGAAGAGCTACACAGGGCACAGTGAATGATCTGGAAATACAATTTATTACTTTTCTTTTTTTTTAATTCTTTTTTTTTTAAATTTTGTAACTTTCTTCATCATTTTATTTGTTTTTGATATGGTACTTGAGTCATTTTTCTTTGTTTTACTCATTATTATTGATTTACTAAGTTCAAAAATCATTTTTGTAATATTTTTTCTAGGGCTTCATTTGTTTTTAGTGTGGTATTTGCTATATTACTGTGCGTGTTGATTATTGTTATTAATTTACTAAGTTCTAAAATGCGTGTATGGGGATGTGTATGTGTGCTAACAAGCTCAACTCAAGTCTCAATATCTCGGGTAATGGTAAGTTTAATTATTTTTGTATGTGTGCAGATAATATTTTACAAGGGTGGGATACCCCAACTACAATATGTTTTAGTGAGCTATGTTCCATGTCTTTTGGTAACCTTGACCAATCGCTCCCTATTCTCCCATCCTCTACAACTCCTTCAACAGTTATGATACTTCAAAATGTACTTGAAAGCCAGCCACTATCGCTACAGGGGGCCCACGTAAATTCAGTCTTTACTAAGCCATTTCCACAAATTCAACAGTTTATTTTCTTCTCTGTCCTTTCATGCTATTCTTGTATCGGAATCCTAGTTAAAACCATCCATCCCTTCCTTCTAGCCTAGTACACCTGAGTGGTTATCAACTTGTTAGAAATTACAGAACCATGAAAAGTGGTGGAGGTGTGTGTATGTACATCAGAGATTATATTAAATATAAAGTACTATCTGCATCATAGTGTTTGTACTCAGCGCAACCTGAATATATTATTGTTGAAATAAACAATTCACAACAAAGACTTATGTTATCTGTAGTGTCCCAGCCACCTCGAGTTGATCAATTTACTGCCTTTGAGACTGCCTTGACTGAGCACATTCACATATATGAACATATAATCGTAATGGGGGAATTTAACGTGTACTTTCTTATTAACAACAATATAACCTCACAACTACTGACTATATTTTCTTCATACAATATGACACCATGGCACTTAGACGCAACACATCGTACTGCAACCTCTCATACGTGGATTGATCATTATATATACTTCAAGCTCTAATAAAGTGATCTCCTCTGGACAAGTCGCGGTCCCCGGAATCTCGCACCATGATCTTGTTTACCTATCCTACTCAATGCATGTGGCTAAAATCGTACCTAAGGTCATCACATATCATAACATTAAATCCATTGATCCAGACAAACTGAATGCTGACTCTCAATCCATGCCCTGATACCTGGTCAACACTAAGTTAAACATTGATGACAGGTTACATCTTTTTAATGATATGATCCTTGACTTGTACGATAAACATGCACCAGTAAAAACTCAACGTGTAAGTAGACCACCTGTGCCTTGGATGACTAAAGACATTAAGATGAGGAGTCGTGATCAAGCATATGCAAAATTTAAACAAAAATCAAAAATTAAGCCACTCACAGACAATATAAATTTTGAGGCCTATAAACGTCTGCGTAATAAATGTACCCAGGCCATTAGGAAAGCTAAAATGGACTTTTCCCTTTCACTCTCAAATACTAGCCCAGCACCCAAAAAACTATGGAGGGAACTGTGGAGGACGGGAGTGGGACACACTACCCAAAAGCACTTATATGCACATCACTCCCAATAAACTTAATGAAGAGTTTTTTCACATTCATAATTTAACTAACAAGATGGCTAGAATACAAACTATAAACGACATTTATTCGTCCAATGCAAATAATAATAATAACTATAATGATGACAGTATTTTCTACTTTGCACATTTGACACAACATGAGGTATACAAATCAATAATGAGAATAAAATCGAAAGCACAAGTTATAGACAAAATTTCAATATTGTTAATACAAACAATTTTAAGAAATGTTATGTCAACAATAACTAACCTATTCAACTTCTCACTCATGACTGGACAGTATCCCGCACTTACTACGCCAGTACCTAAATAACAAACACAACGGTCTATCAATCAGGATTCAGATCACATCATAGTACATGTATCATGTTGATAAATGTCACAGACGATATTAGACTAACCATGGATAAGCGCAAGTTCATACTTCTTATATTATTAGATTTTTCAAAAGCTTTTACTACTGTGGATTTTAATATTCTCTTAGAAAAATTGCATGTATTATTTAATTTCTCTCCAGGCAGTATCCAGTGCATGAGATCATATTTGCATGGTTGCCAGCAAAGTGTTATGATAGGCAACATGCTCTCAACATGGTTGCCAGCAAAGTGTTATGATAGGCAACACGCTCTAAACATGGTGCTAGCAAAGTGTTTAGGCAACAAGTTCTCAACATGACACCAGCAAAGTGTTATGATAGGCAACACGTTCTCAACATGACACCAGCAAAGTGTTATGATAGGCAACACGTTCTCAACATGGCGCCCAGTTGAGGCTGGTGTTCACAGAGCTCAGTTTTAGGGCCATTGCTTATTTCTCTCTATGTGAACAATATTACTGTTTCAATGTCATACTGTAAATATCACATGTATGCAGACGACCTTAAAATATATATTTCCACTGACTGTTCTTCAATAAATACAGCCATACAACGAATAAATATTGACCTAGCTGCAATAAATGCTTGGTCTGAAAAACTCAAGCCATTCTTAAAGGAACAAGCAGATTACTACTGAATGTGGACCGTTCCCTACTGACTGACATACGATTAAGAGTATCCACTGTACAACTAACAACAATTACTAAAAACCTTGGTGTGATTATTGATGAAAATCTTAATTGGACAAATCAGGTAACTTCGATTTGCAAGAAAGTGTATGCCTGCTTACATTCACTGAGAAGGCTAAAGAATTTTCTCCCAGAAAATGTACGAATTATCTTTGTCCAGAGCTTAATAATGCCACACTTTAAGTATACAATGACTTAAGAAACAATCTAGCAGAATAACTACAATGACTACAAAACACATGTGTTCAATACATATTTAACTTAAAACGGCATGACCATATTTTTAAGTATTTTAATAAACTGGGTTGGTTAAGAATAAATTAAAGGCAAAGGCTAAACTTATTAGTATTGTTCACAAAATATATCAACATCTCAGACTCAATACCTCTCCTCACGGTTCCTATTTCTGAAGGATAAACACAGCTGAGCTACTAGATCAGAATCCACTCTACAGAGGTCTATTCCCATACATAGATGTCAAACATATGCTCGTTATTTCACTGTCCTGGCATCACAGACTTGGAACAAACTAGATAACGTGACTTGTCACTTAACATCTAAAATTTCCTTCAAGTGTGTGATTAAGCAATTTATCTTGTTTAACAAGTTAAACTGTGTTCTTGAAACTACTTGAGCTTTAAATGAGTGTATGAATGCATGTGTGAATGTTTTTATACTTATTTGAATATTCCTTTAGTAAATTGTATTTCAATAAATGTAATAGTGTATGTTGTATTCAACACTGGTTAAGTGGAAGAGAAGGCTAACTCCTTAACTTCGCCAGATAAATAAAGACCATTGTTGTTGTTATTATTTTCATCATCATCAACATATACATGTTTGTATACCTGCTTCGGTGGTCGAACACTAGGTCGTCACTCTCACAATAGACTTGACTGCAGATGACAGGGAGATCAGTGTTTGAATCTCATTTGAATGTACTAAGGATGGTTATTCCTAAATGGTTTTCCACTCTTCCTCCATGCAGATGTGGGTACTCTTCCTCTAAATTAAACTATCCTCATCAGTAACACATAGGCGCAACTAGTACATATGTGTGTGTATAACACAAACTGGTAGTAAGCTGCAGTACAAATAAAAAGTGTACAATCTGAACTTGTACTAAGACAAGTTAAAAACAAAAAAGGTCCATACTCTGTCAATCTGTCTACCTGTATAACACAATTATTTAACCTGTGAGGCTGTAATGGTTTTCAGGTGGCAAGGCGTTGACTCGTAAACCCCCGACATCTCCTCGGGCCCCAAATGAGCCAAAGAAGGATCCTGAGGCGGCCAGAGCCAGTAACCGGCCATTTGACTCCCTCAAGCCAGGCTCTCGGGTGAGATCTGCGTCAACCGGCCGAGACAAGAAGGCAGGTAGGTATCGACGTTGAATGGGTTTCTTGAAGGAACTTGTCCTTAGTTACTCTTCATTCCACAGGTTGGTAGGCATCTGCTCTCCACACACTCCTCTCTGAAGCTCTTGCTTTGAGTATTTGGATTTTATTAAACGTTTTCATAAATCATGATATGAATTTAGGTAAGGTTTTTTTTAAATCTTTCCATCAGGTAAAAGTCAGGAAATTTTATTTATGAGATTTTGTGGCCATGCTGTGTAGTATTTTATAATTACTGGTCCTAATATAACCCTTAATTTGTTTCAAATGCCGAAGTCATTGCCTCCTCCCCTATCTTGACCTCCATTGGAACACAGTCCGCTCTGGCCGAACAATCCATTTCCATTTAATGTTTTTCGGATGTTGACTGGCCTACAGGCATCAAAAAACAGCACAATTTGGTTGTATATCTCCTCTGTAATCTGATCTAAAAAGTCCAGTCACTTAAATATACCCACATATCTTCCAACACTATTCTGCTGCTGTACTCTGACTATTCTTGGAATTTTGGAGTCAAATCACTTCTCACTTTATATTTCACCGATAGTAGCCAAACCTGCTTCAGTGGCTGAATGCTCTAAGGCGTCATGCTCGTTTTAGCTTGATCTGCTGGTGATGCAGAGATTGGCGTTTAAATCCCTGTCGGGTCTACTCAGGGTAGTTTTTCCTAAATGGTTTACCATTCTCATTCCATGTAAATAAAAGTAGATTACCTCTGAATGTCTTCCTTTGTCATCATCATCATCATCATCATCATCATCATCGTGGAACTCCTCCAGTTTGTCGGGTAGGATGTTTGCGAACAAGCTCTCTCCAACACACACTCCAGAAACATTTATCTTTTCATTAATCTTCTCCAGCTCTTTCCTTTCTTCTCTACATCTTCCTTTATCTGGCCCACCCACCTCCTGGTCGTTCAACTGGTCTCCTGCCTCTCCATATATACATGTGGTGTTCCTCCGTTTTCCATTTTTTCACGTGGCCAAACCATCTGAACCTTAATGACCTTAAGTTTTCCTCCATTTATTCCTTCACTACTAGCTTCTCTCTCATATCCTCACTCCTTACGTTATCTCTCTATGTCTTCTGTCTTCTATGTCTTCTCTAAAATCTATATAAAAATCATCCCTAACCCATTATAGTAATTACATACAGGCGTATAACCAGAACCATTAGTAATGTGTGGTGTTAAACAATACACATAGAAATAAATTATTATTAGTTGGTGTTATGTCTTACGACAGGTCCATTCATTTTGTCAGTGAACTTAGACCACCAATGCGCCTTGTCTTCTGCCTCCTCCTTCAGCTCACAGAAGTTTCCTCTTTCCTTCAAGTCATATAATATTTTTTCTTCCTAAGCTCCTATTTCCTTAAGGGCCTAGGTCAATGGTCGGTGGAAGTGAAGAGTCGTATCAGCGCAAGCCCCTAATTTATGGTATCAGAAGAAACCGATTGAGTTATACTTTGTCTTTAGTGGCTCAGTGAGCCCACAGTGTTGCCAGAGTTATCAGCACTTTCCAGCCCACCCCCTTCTCCTTCATCCATTCAAAGAGCGAGATTGAGTTATACTTGGTACTTAGTGGCTCAGTGAGCCCACAGTGTTGCCAGAGCTATCAGCACTTTCCAGCCCACCCCCTTCTCCTTCATCCATTCAAAGAGCGAGATTGAGTTAGCAAGCAAACAAAACAAAGCTATAATCCTCTGAATCCTTTATCACAGATAGCAATCACCTCTGTATTGAAGGGGGGGTTGAGACTTGACGAGAGCTATTAGGGGAGAGTACCTAAGATTTATACAACTGGTTTGGTCTTTCGTTGAAATTCATCCTGGCCAAAGCATACATGAATTGGAAGTGTTCTTGCGCTCGGATATGTCCATTCATAATCAAATTGGATTATAGTCGGGTTTGCCAGTGATAAGGTGGCCATGCATCAAATCCTGCCTGGGTGTTTGTGTACAAAGAGGTTTTTTTTCCCCACTCTACCTCAACGCAAATTTGGTTACAATATCTCTAAATTTTACCTTACTATTTCCTATACCCTATTAGTGCATTTAAATGGCTATAGGTCAGACAAGAGGTTATACACAATAGGAAAAATGGTAATATTAAGACGCAGTGCTAAAAAAAATGGCGGTGCTTCCCCCTCCACCGAGCGCGATGCATCACTGTTCTTGCGTATTGTAATGCATTCTTTGATCTTTTAGCTATCCAGTGGTATAATTTAATTTTGGATGTAGAGGATAGATTCGAAACTACAACGCCAAACTGTATCCCCCGATTTTGTTAGCATTAGGTTTTTTGGATTGCCCCCGTATGGTAGCAAATTTAAAGATGTATTCACGTCAAAAAAAAAAAATTCGAGTGATAGCCTAAAGTCTCCTTGAAAATATACCATTCCAGAAGTGTGAATATGCATTAAATTACAAAATTAATCATCAATAATTAAATAAATAATACATATTAATTAATAAAATTGTATTTTCTATTTAATAGTAGATACACTTTAATTATTATGCTTACAATTTAACATTAAAACATGATAATAGCAGGCTAATACTGATTTATTCTAAAACATTTTATTGTATCAATAGTTATACAAATATTTTAATTTTCTCATTACTAAAATATTACTTCCAACATATAATGAAAATTAACAACTATATATTGGTAATATAAGTATAATGTAAATACATTCAGAATCGCAAATTACAATAATGAAATACCTATATTATTATTTACTGAATAATTAGAGTCTACTTGTAACAAGTGTTGATATTTAATGTATTTAACTACACCAGTACGCTTAGAGGTTTATTTGGGTAATGGAACTGACAAGGAGATCCCGGATAGTTCAATAGGTACAGAAGTTAGAAAGTAGAGCTGAATGACCAGGGTTCAAATCCTCGTTCTTTCATAATTTTTATATCCTTACACAATCGCTCCAACAGAATGTCATCTGAAAATACATTAAAATAGTTTAAAAAGTATTATAGTGGGACTCAAGAAATGGGGGAAAGGGGGAAGATATAGACCTATGCATGGATTCCAAAATTGGAGTTTAGGCAAGGGAATATGTCTCTTTAACATCTTGGGTCACTCGAATATATAAGCTATCAACTGTATCAACAGTATATAATTAATAAATTAAAGTACACAAGGCATTTATAAAAGTACAATAGAAGTTATGACTGGAATTCATATCCTGATCACCCTGTCATCGAAGTCCAGTCTCTTGCGAAAGTGACGCCTAACCTTTCATGTATCTACAAATTTAAGGTGTTTTATGTTAGGTTGGGTAATATTGACATAAGTTTGTCATAGACAAGCTTAAAAACTATAAGCGCAAAAGAATGAAACGCGTAACACAACTTCCTAAAAGAGGGAAAAAAAAGAGAAAATGGAAAATTGTAAAGAATGTTAGGACACACAGATAGGAACATGTAAAAGGTATAACATAAAGGACAAACACACATCATTTCATATCATATTATTTATATTGGTTATTAATGTTTCTTTACACAATATATTACACAATATTTACACAATATAGTTATTGTCTTCACACTATCTCACCAAAAGCTTTTCTTTTTTCTTTAAAAATATATATTTACTGTCTAAATAGCTTTTCATATTAGTAAGTAAATTTTCTTAGGGCTGATTGTATAATGTAGAGGCTACATTTTTAAAAATTTCTGGATGCTGCTTATTATATAATGTAAAATATTTTTATCTAAAGATAGGTCTATGTATACTTTATGATCATCTATAAAACTGTCTTCAAAACTTAAGCTTGTATTTGTTTAACTAATCTAAAATTCGTATATGTAAATTGATAAGGTTTTATTAGTTTTACTTTGTAAAACAGTTTTATATTTTTATATTATTGTACCTTAAATGTTTCACAAGTCAAATAAAATATATATATATATATTTAAGATACACTTTTTTAAGTGTGGGTCCACATAGAATGTTACAAATATCATAATCTTGAGGCCGAAAACTTCCATGATTACTAAAATTTCTTTAGCCTATGAGAAAGTAAAAAGGCTAATATTTTTAATCGATATTATTCTAAATAATGTTAAGTTCAGTAAAATTAAATAGTTTAAAAACAAAAATAGGTCTCTATTCACTATTATTAACTAATGTTCATCCATATTTTCGTGTTCGGATTTTAAGCTAATTTGTCTTTGAGTACAATAATATGAACTATTTATTCAATGTGAACAGTTAGTAAGACGAGGTGCTTAGAAAATATAAAAACATTTTCACTTAATGAGCTAAAAATATAATATTCAATTATATGCCCACCACACGCAACAAATATATTTTAAAAATTGGTTTGAATCAATGAGTATTTTCATGCTCCTATGGTCAGCCCTCAGCCTAAACTACAATACCAAAAAAAGGTGGGGACGGAGGGGGGTGAACTAAACAAAGAGAGAGGAAAGGAACAATAAAGTCACTGGTCTCACAACCCAGTTCTCTTGTACACACATCTCAGCCCATGAACATTTTAAAATCACAAGAGGTTTGTGGATTTCTATTTGACTATTCTAGCGCCTTAAATATCAATGCTTAAATTGAAGACCTACCATTCTCAGGCAAATACATTGAGTCTTATTTCTGGTTTAACATAGTGGGAACATGATTTTAAAGCCTCACAATATTGGAATAAATGGTTATTAGCTTGTCTCGCAACTTCTAAAACGATCGTGGCAACGCTGTAAATGGAAGAACCTAGTAAATTGCAAACGGTACACGTAGTTCCTGATATTCTTACAAGCAGTGTTACACAATGGTTACCAAACTAATTTTAATTTTATAAATAACTTTTTAAAACTTAGTATTGACTTAATAAATTATAAATAAATAGCTAAAACAAGGAGACAAATACTATCTAGCTTTGTGATTTCTTATTTTTCCAACATTAATACTTACACCAATATTAATCTTGTTAAAGTAATTATTCATTTAAAAAATAAAAAAATAGGACCTTGATTAAAAATTATAATCCAAGGAAATTGAAGTAAA
This sequence comes from Timema douglasi, assembly GCA_901482245.1. Classification (NCBI taxonomy): domain Eukaryota; kingdom Metazoa; phylum Arthropoda; class Insecta; order Phasmatodea; family Timematidae; genus Timema; species Timema douglasi. Next base: position 26,675 of record CABEEJ010002947.1, read on the forward strand.
AATAGTAATGCTTAATGTAGTAAAATTCAATTTTGAATATTTTACTTAATGAAGTCATTATTAACAAAATAGTGCGAGGATGAAAATGTGATAGTTTTAATTGTATAACTTAATTTGTATGATTAGTAAAAGTAATATAGAGTCTTCTTTTTAGATAATATACATTCCTTTTCATTGGTGAAAACCGATTTAAAATCCATAGAACGGTTTTGTCACAATTTTTTATTTTATAATAACATGTTTCTATGACTTGATGCAGAAGACAGTTAACCTCTCCTTGTTGAAAGCTTCCTTGGCCAAGGATATCCTCGACCTAATTTCCTTGGTGCAGTAGGTATCCTTTGCTTTATATATTAGCCAAAATTTGCACTGGTGGGTGCTTATACTAAGGGTCTTGTCTTGTTTGATATGTCGGGGTCAGAAAGTCCCTGATATCCTAGATATCCAAATCACGCAAGTTAAAATGCTGAGCTCATCCAGCCCGGTTTTCTGGTGACACTGTGGTCGTGGTTCATATCCTTGCCCCGTGTACAGAGGGTAGTTTTTACCAAATTACTTTCTATGTTCTCTCCAATCAAATGTGGGTGCCTTACCTCTGAAATTTTATATTTTTAATATCTACCATTATTATAAATGAGGATAACCTGGACAGGTGGTAAGACGTTGAATTTTAAAATAAATTGTGCAGCCATTAACAAGAAATAAAGGACTAAAAATTAGATAAGGAAATATAAAATCTCAAATTTTATAAACTCTATTTTTAATTTACAGAAATCTTGATAAATTCATTCCCCTTTAAATTAAAATGTATATTAAATTCTAGCAACATCCAACATTGACTTTATATAAAACAATCAACAATTATGTATATTGTAGTCTTGTTACTTTATTTGAATTTAACATAAAATGTTTTAAAGGTGTTAATTTTTTTTTACATCCATTACGGTTTCCAGCCTGTGGTCTGGGTCAGTTTTTTATTCAAGCCATATATTTTCCACGACTGGCTTATTAGGTCTGCCGTAGCTTCATCTGCCTTATACTCTAAATTAAGACAAGGCCAGACACAATATCCAGTCCCCACCCATTAATTAATCACTGTTAAGTGTAAACCCACTTTTTATCAATGATTCATTTTTTGGCCAGGCTGAGAATTGAACCCAGGACCCTTAGCTCATAAGACAGACACACACTACAAACTGAGCTAAGGTGTCAGATTGTAAATTTATAAATTATCTTATACATTAAAAAATAAATTAAAGGTTTTTCATTATTGGTTCAAATTATTATAACTGTAAATTTCACAATCTTTATATCTAATTTATTTTGCTTTGCCAATATTTTCATATATAATTAATTGCTTTACTACTTAAAATGTTATGACTGTTTTATATTGTATACCTATTACATATTTACTTTAAATTACCACTATCACGTTATTTTGATACATTTACAACTGAATTATATATTTTTTAAACTATTATCACTCGCTTTGGCGGCTGCATGGTCTGTGGTTTAATCCCCGTTGGGTTTACTGAGGGGTTTTTGCTTGATCGGTTTCCACTTTCTCTTCACCCAAATGTGGGTACACTTCCTCTTCCTTAACCCTTCATTTTAATTAGTAGCTACATAAGTGTGTAACCTGAATAGTTAAGACTCAGTGCAAAAGAAAATATTTTAACTTGGTTTCTTATTACATATTAAAATGTTCTTCCACCATATTACAATATATTTATTACTTATCTTTTTTCTTTTATTTAGAACTCCAAGCCAGGCACTGGGCATTTCTTTTCGGAAATTTGCAAAGAGCTGTTGATGACATTTACCAGACATGTGAAGCCAACGAAAGTGTTTCCGAATGCAAGGTAAATTAGCCCTTAATGAGAAACCTCATTGATTCGTTCCTTTCCTTCCTTGTATTTTCTTTTCCTTTCATACCATATAGGCCGAGTGAAATCTAATGTAGGTATTTAAAAAAACTTATTTTAATTTTATCCTTTTTTGTGATGTGTTATTGACTTAAACTACAAATAAAATTTGATTCATATAATTTTCATAAATAGAGAGGAGAACTTGCTTGAGGGGCGTGCCAATCGTAGAGATGTTAGATGACCCATAATGATTTGCAATATCAACTAAACACACCTGAGTGCCAACACATTTTTTTTTGCCAAGCTGCTAAGGGGCTGTCCATAAACTATGTACACATATAGGGTGCTCGGCGTGACCAAGTGTGACGAGGGGGGAGGGAGAGTCAGATGAGGTGTGACATCATATTACAATTAAGCATATTGGGGTCAACATTCTTGTGTTAATAAACCTGGCTGCGTGCACACATAAACATATAATGATTGACTCATCAACTTCAATTGTTAAGCTTGGCAATAACTTATGAACTTATTTCACTAAAAAGGTTATACAATCTCTATAATTAAAAACACTTTTTAAATAGGTGTGAGGGCTACATGATATTGTGACATAACATTGGAAAGGAAGTTCACTAAATGGCGACAAGGGGGAAGAGGGGTAAAAAAACTGAAACAAAAATTAAAATTTAAAATATGAAGAGTAAGCCTTCTTTCTGTACTGTATATGTAAGCACAAGCACATACAAAGATGCTGGAACAACTCACACTTCACACGAGACATTGACATTCCTGGCATTTCTACACTTAAATACTGTATATGGACTAGTGCTTGCAATTTTAGTTCGAGGTTTATATATTGTCGCGCATAAATTTGCATCTCTAGCAGTGTCTTGTGTTCGTTCTTGAGAAAGTCCTTTATCGGAAAGACGAAGAGCTCATATTATTTTGCTGGGGAAATTGAAAATGTCTTTTATAAAGAAAAATCTGCTATTTAGAGGTGTCTGTCAAGGGAGATTTCACTGGACTAATAAAATAACATTAATAGTAAAATCTTAATGTTGACCGCAAAATATGTTTGTACAAAAGGTGATCACAGTGTTTATTCATTAGAAAATGAAGGTTAAATCATGTTTTCAGGCTATTTTCTTTCCCATCACCTACATTGTGTACCTATTACTGTACAGTTACTCCCCTTGTATATCTAACACATTCTTAATTCATCAGGAAGTAATTTTAGTCTATTAACACACCATTTTCTGTAATTAGCGATGATGGCACTTAACACTATGGGAATACAATTGGCAGATCAAGCTGAAAGCTTGTGATTGGCTTGCAGTTTGTAATGGGCCATGTAGCTGTTCTTATCTTGTTTATCAGTAAATATTTTATGCTGCATAAATAAATGGCAGAATATGTAACAACTGTTATAAGAAAAACATAATTAAAAACAAATTGGTGTCTTGTGAAAGATTTGACTTCCAAAATATAATAAAAATTCAAAATATTGTCTTGTAGATCATATTTTTAGTGAATGCCATACATGAGAGTAGATCTGGTAATTTTAGCTAGCTGCCAGTTACCTACAGTTCTAACGTAGCTGAGTCATAGATCTGTGACCACAATATTGGTTTGCGTAAACTAAATGTTCTAAGCCCAGTTCCTTTTACAAGGCGTCATTTTCCAACATAATTTAGAGTCAGTATTTTTTTAAGACTAGTTTCATATGAGGCTTTGTTGAATGTGTTAAGGAGGTAGTCTTAAGATGCCTCTAATGATCACTAAATTATGTGTTTAAATTAGAGTTGAGTCAAATTAACTATTTTACAAATCCAAATATTAATTTTACTTTCTTATCCCAAATTCTAATCTTGTTAAAAAATATTAATATAACTCATGAGGAAATAGGAATATAAAAAATAACTGTAAAATATATTGCTATACAAGTAGGCATTTTTCACTTAATTGCTTTCAAATGAAAAAATCGCGTTGGTTTGAGTCTGATAATATAAAGCAATACAATACTTAAAGTTGAATTTCTGTAATAGATCCATTTATAAATCATAAGTACAAACAAAGATTTCTTTGAATGAATTTATTTTGTCAAAAATACTCTACTAACACAAATTCTGATTTTTTAAATATATTTAATGTAATTATACAATTTTCTTAATTAAAAGAATCAAATATTGAGAAACTCTATATGCTATGATATAAAATGTATCTAATGATTTAATAAAATCAATTAAACTAGGAATATTTGAGCGAAAAAAATGAAAACTCTTGAGTACTAAAATTTATTTACTCTAAAAGTCTACAATTTGGGTTCAAGCATCTATTAAAACTCTACTCTCTCAAACTTTTGAGTACTCGCACACTCTTATTAAAATAGAAACTAGATGTTAAGCGTTTTTTCTTTAAATTTTCATTATAACCAGGGCTTGAATTTTGATGACATAAAAATTGTCAAAAAAATTACCAATAGAATACCAGTTATAATAATTAAAACAAACATTCTAAATTTACAAAAAAAGACTAAAAAAAAGTAAATAAAAACTCATAAAGAATGGACAAGACTAAATAAAATGAGCACTTTCAAATGGAAATTAAATGACTTATCTATGCTATGATAAACCTTCAACAACTAAACTTGGATGCCTGTAAAAATTAACATAGATCTACATATTCCTGTTTCAAAAGCACTGGCTTCCCCTCCCACACCTTTCACAATGATGAGTTCACTCAACACTTATTGAATACCTAACATAGGATTTTACCTTTACCTCACTTTAACTCTCAATATTCTCAATTGGGTAGGAAGTAATCTTGGTCCTTGAGAACTACACGCGAGACTTCCATAGTTTGATAGAGTGGTACCGACTGAGGTGGGAGTACGAGAACACCCCACCACCTCAACGGCCCAACTCCCTCACTTGGGAAGTGAGGAAGTCCTCATCGGGAAAGGTAGGTCATCTATCAAAACCAGAATTTTTTCTGGGTTCAAGAAAAGATTTTTTTTTCTTTTTAAGTTCACTCTAGGATCCAGGTGGTTAATTTATCTTTAAAGCTCTACTATATAACTTGTGGGGGGATAAAAGTCCATAGTGTCAGCTCGCAATCAAGCCATACCGACCGAATGGTCACCATCTGTTGGTGAAGATAGTGCCAACTTCTGTGTTGTGTAGTTCGCACAAGGAACCCTCCGATTGTCAATCTCAGTTTTCTAGACCAATGATGCAGTAGCTCCTCATTTGTCCTTACAAAGCTCAGTTGATCCCGTTCCAGACCCAAAATCAGGAAGGGCTGGGGATTGAACCCAATAATTCTGGATTGGTAGCTGGGAATTCTAACCACTAGACCACAGATGAACTACAAATTTCAATAAAAACTAATTTAATTTTTTTTAAATTTAAATATTGAGTCCCATATTTTCTTGAATCTCAAATATCCTTAGAAATTTTAGTGATCATGTACTCTAGGGTCCCATCACTAATCCCTAATACCCATCTCGATGGTGTAGTTGGCCATCGCGCTAGATTATTGTTAAGCTAGACTGCAAAGGGCAGGGAGATTCAAGTTCAAATCTCGCTCGGGTGAACTTGTGGTTTTTCCTAAATGGTTTTCCATTTTCCCTTCACTCAAATGTTGGTTCACTTCCTCTAAAATCAAACCTCCCCAATTCCTAATCCATTAGCATAATTAGTACTCAATCGTATAACCCGAACGGGTAGTAAGATGTGGGGCTAAATAAATAAAAATAAATAATACTCCTTAATGTTAGTGTAATATCAAAGTATTATGATTACAGACTCATAGCGCAATGAGACCGAAGAGATCTCCACAAAATAAAACTTATGACACGGCCGTTGTCTTGGCCGCACAACTGAGTAAAAAACATACATTTTTAGAGCTGCAACAAGCCACGAATGACATTCCTACCATTCACTCCATTGACAACAAGACAGTTGTGCCTAACGTGTCAAGCGAAACTTCCATTCCTGCAATATTAATTAATAAAAGTGAAGATATTAAGATGACTGATGTCACTAGGGTTGACAGTGATGTAAAAATAATAGAAACATCAAACATTTCTACAATAATTGATCATTATAAAGCTGATCAAACTGTCGCAGCCAATGTCAGTTTGATGTCTGACAAAGTTGAAGCTGCCATAACTACAGATACAGTTACGCCTTTAACCACACCAGCTGTGCTGCTAACTTATACGCCTGAATCTCCCAACATGGGAAATACAAATATAGGTGGAGATGAAAATGAGATAAATGTTGATTTGAAAATTGAAACAAATAATGAAATAGCTAACGCTAACATACCAGTGGTTCCAATGGTACATGTAACACCGATAGAGAGTTGTAGCTGTAGTGATAATCAATCAGTTGGAAGTAAGTCATTTGCATGTAACAACACTCACCAATCAATGAATATAAAAAATAATGCTTCAAACAACGAGGTTGTTGATATTGAAAATCAAATTACCAATATTTTAAACGACGGAATTCACACTAATGATACTTTAATTACAAGTTTGGATAAATCGGTCATCAGTACATCGGTACATGATGGTATGTCTATGGCTAAGCAGCTAGACACCGTAACTGAGGAAGACAAGCCCTCCATGGTCCACCAGGCATCCCAGACAGACATGGAACTGTGCATTGAGGATTCCGATGGGGGTTTGAAGTTCATTCCAGTTGCACAACCAATCTCTTTGGCCCCTGTCGCTACCACCAACACTGCAACTGTCATCACTACGACAGTGTCTACTGCACCGATGCCACCGAGCAGCAATAAACCTCTCCTTCGCAGTACAGGTTGGTTCTGGAGATTAATTACATTACTTAATATAGTTTTAGGTGACCTGGTGGTCTAGGGGTAAGGTGTAAGACTTCTGTGCTGGTGGCCGGGGTTCAATCCGTGGTCCTGGCACAGATTTATCTGATTACCAAACCCTTCCTTTACCTCTGGCAAGACATCTTGTGAATGTGGGGAATGCCAGGCCTCCACCGTGGTTCGGATTCCACGTTAAACTGTAGGTTCTCCATTTCATCTCACAATCACCCTACCATGACACATCAGCATAAGTGCGTATAACCCGAACGGGTAGTAAGACGCGGTGCTAATAATAATAATATAGTTTTAGGTTATTTGGAATAGAGCACAAGGCCAAAAAATGGTTTAAATCAGGAGGGATAGCCGACACACTTCTCTGTGTTGTGCTGGAAGTTGTTTGGATATAACACTAAAAAAACATATAAGCAAATTTCACACGACAAGATATCACTGCCACAGACAGTTTATTCTTGTTAAGATTGTAGACTGATGATCTTAGATAAACTGCAAGGTTGACAACTGATTGTTTTTCAGTTATGATTTCATTGTATGGATGGCAGTGATTGGATTAAATATTTAGATCCATACGATAAAGAAATTTTTACTAAACTGACCTCGCTACAGTCTGAAAATGGTTGGTGCTTATGTAGATAGAAAAACTAAAAGTTGTGTTATATAAACGTATATACTGTGTATAAAAAACACAACTTCTCTTCCTATTTAAGGAAAACCTCTATTCTCTACTTGAGGTAATTTGTAATGTATAATTGGGAGAAAGTACGTGAAATATGTATAGAAAACATATAAAAAAGAACAATACAATATGGTTGTTACATTGTAAAGATGAACACACTTTACATTGGCGCCACCGAACAGAGCGATATTGGCTGACTTTATGAAAATCGATTGTCACCCATCTTAAAGAGGCAGCCAATAACTCTGTCTGGTGGCAGCAGTGTAAAGTGTGAACTGTGTTCTTCTTTTCTTCTTTCTATTATAAGAGCCATATTGTGGTTGTTCCCTTGTATATGTGTTTATCCACCTTTCTTGTACCTTCTTCCAAATATATACTACAACTTCTAATCCATTATTATTAATTTATCCATCCTGGTTTAAACCTTAATATAAATTAAGAATACAGCCCCATGAAAGACTTAATAAAGTTTATTTAATGAAATAATTATATATTCGCTGGGTGTAATGATATGGAGAAGTTGAATAATTGCATGGGACTTCTTTTATTGTTCAGATTGTCTAAAGTGTTGCTCTCTCAATTGACTGGTCTGTTGACAGGGGACAGTGAGATGTGGGTTCAAATCCTGGTCTGTTTAACTGAGAGTTTTTTTTTCCTAAATGGTTTTTCACTTTACCTCTAAATTCAAACAACCTGATCCCTAACATAATAGCCTAAATGGGTACTGAAATGCGGTGATAAAAATAATATAAATTTTGTTTGTTTGACAGTGGCGCTTCGCTCACCTGTGGCATCCCCTCGCACGCCAGCGCGTAGTGCTGCAACACTCGGTGTGGTTTCTGGCATAGCGAAGCCACCCCCTGCATACTCTACTGTGTCGCGATACACCGGCAGTCCAATCTCTGTGGTACCTAAGCCGGTGAGCTCTGGACCCCGTTTGGTGCGGAGTCGCACCTCGGCAGAGGTAAGGCCTCTAAGCAAGGGCTTCCCCTCTACACGGAGACTTGCACCTTCGGGGTCTCCGCCGACAACCACAGTTGCAAGACTTCATAAACCTGTGCTCACCCCAAGACAGGTAAGAAAATGTTAATTTCCAATTTATCTATGGTAAGTTGCTACTTGATGAAACAAATTCATTCACTAAACAAGAAATAAAATACTTCCTAATCAAGTACCCATATTTCATAGGCAGGTCATTTATTAACAATTATCATCATAAACTGTGTCCAACCTGTGGCTGGGTCAGTTTAGTAAAATGCCTGCATCTTCCTATATCCTGCACACCACTCTTCCTCCTCTAATTTCTTCAATTCTTCTCCTCCTCTCATTTAAACACTTTCTGATATCTGCTACTCCCATCTCTTTCTCGGCCTCCCATTTGGTCTTCTTCCTACATACTTCATTTCCAACTTTTTATTTGGCATCCTGTCTTTTCCAATCCTCATTACCTAACAATACCATATCATTCTTGCTTCTTCTACTATCTCATGTACTCCCTGTACCCCCACTCTTTCCTAATCCTATTTCTCCCCATGACAGCTAACATACCCCTCAAAAACTTAATTTCCATGGCCTCCACTTTCCAATGGGTACAAATTATGCCCTGTTAAACACTTCCATACACTTTAGAGGGCACTTCCCTTCTCCATAGCAGGTCTCTTACACACCTATAGAACAATTACTCTCCCTCCTGTCCTCTTCTAATTAAATCCTCTCTACTTCCACCTTTCTCCTCAATCATTATTTCCAAGATGTTTTACGATTTGTACTTATCTAAGCCCTACTACATCGAACTTTATATCTTTACTAGATCTTACCCTCTCCCTTGCCTTTACTGTCACTACACACTTTGTCATAATAAAATTCATTCCNNCCACACTCTTTCACTTCCACATTCCATTCCTGTGGCTGTTTCTGTATTTCCTTTTCCTTCCCCTTCTCTCCCCATACCATCAAGTCATTAGAAAACATCATTGCTTTCATTCTTTCCTCCAACTTTATTAATGACCATTTCCATTACCACTACAAATGGTAGTGGTAAAAGGGTACACCCCTGCTTTACTCCATTTTTTATTTGGAACCACTCTGTCTTCCTACTCTCTCCATCTTAACACAACTCTTGTTATCCTTATACATGCTTTTCATTCTTAATACAACTCCTCTTTCCACTTTGGCTTCCTCCATCGCTCTCCAAACTTTATTTCTATCCACACTATCATATTTCTTCTCCATATCCATATCCATAAATACCATTACCACGTCTTTCCCATATTCTTACCTTCTTTCCATCAGCTGTCATGTGGCAAAGATTAAGTTTATTGTAAACCTCTGTTCCTCTTTCCACCTTCATTTCTACTTTCAATAATTATAAAATGATTTGATTGTCAGTGATGGAAATGTCGAGGGCTGAACCCAACACTTTTTTTGCTATAGTGCATTTAGTTGAGTGTAAAATTAATGGTCTAGGGTTTAAATATCTTTTGTTTTTAACCCTGCTTTTAAACTTATAGGTAGGCCTATAAATTACATTAGTGTGTTAGTGATGAGGAACGTTGGATTTGAGGAAGTGCGTTGCATTTATGTAGAGAGAGAGGGGAAAACCGTTTAGGAAAAACTACCTTCGATACACCCGTCTGGGATTCAAACCTCAATCTCCCTGTCATTGGCAGTCAGTCTATTGCAAAAGTGATGTCTTAAGGGCACAGAAGATGGTTATTTGGCTCTTAATTTTTTCCTAAAGTTAGGTTAGTGCTGAATCACCATTAAGTAGTATTAAAGCTATAAAACAAATTAAAAATTAAAATACCATAGAATTTGAACTGGTAGTAAGTGGTGTAATTTTTTTATATTCATTTTTTAAAATCTCGATTAACCATAAGAATTTGAGAATCTCACTCCTAGTCTAGCTTGTGCTTAGTTGAACCTACCCTCAAAAGCTCTCATCTTCACAACCTTCAGCTGTCATTAATTGTGAACTTTTTTTTGTTAGTTTGGTTTCCCTTGACATAAATTTATGGATACACTATTGCCTGCTACTAACTCCATGATAGCAAAAAGTGCCATATAGAGATTATCTTGTTCTTCATTGAAGCACCAAGCTCGCACCTGAATACACATGACAAGCACACACCTTTATCACCTGCTACTAGCCCCATGATAGCAAAAAGTGCCATATAGAGATTATCTTGTTCTTCATTGAAGCACCAAGCTTGCACCTGAATACACATGACAAGCACACACCTTTATTGCCTGCTACTAGCTCCATGATTGCAAAAAGTGCCATATAGAGATTATCTTGTTCTTCATTGAAGCACCAAACTTGCACCTGAATACACATGACAAGCACACACCTTTATCACCTGCTACTAGCCCCATGATAGCAAAAAGTGCCATATAGAGATTATCTTGTTCTTCATTGAAGCACCAAACTTGCACCTGAATACACATGACAAGCACACACCTTTATCACCTGCTACTAGCTCCATGATAGCAAAAAGTGCCATATAGAGATTATCTTGTTCTTCATTGAAGCACCAAACTTGCACCTGAATACACATGACAAGCACACACCTTTATCACCTGCTACTAGCTCCATGATAGCAAAAAGTGCCATATAGAGATTATCTTGTTCTTCATTGAAGCACCAAACTTGCACCTGAATACACATGACAAGCGCACAACTTTATTGCCATCATAAAGGAACTGCTTGGATGAGTCAATTATTTTGATTGTTTAGATCTTAAAGTATATTGTGTTATAAGGAATTGTGAAGGTTCTTAAAATCATCTTTGATTTGGAAAAATATTGATTTTTTTATTTTCCCATGAAAATGACTTTTAGGGTTCCTTACAGAAGCAAAAATGTTTTATATATCCGCAACTATTTGAGATACTAAATAACTAATCACTTCACGATTCTAGTACTATTAAAAGTAAACAACTTTTATTTGAAATATATTTTTATAAAACCAATAGTTTCATATATATGCAAATATGTCAATATAATTTGGTGAGCTCTAGTTGTGGATAGATACTGCTTAAGTTAAAACGCATAGTAAATAAGTAAGTCTCTTAAGATGTTGATTGTTTTCCCTTTAACCTCTTGGGGTAAGTGTTTGTACAGCACAGGGGTATATCCGGGGTTTTCGTGAGGACAGGAGGGACGCTGGTGCCCCCATCGAGATCGAGTCGGGAGGTGGGGGCTTCAAGAAATTTTAACATAAAAATACTTCAAACTTTGAGAGGAAATCTTTGAGTAATTTCTCAGTGTAACGCTAAACTTGAGAATAATCCCTTAATGAAGGGTATAATACAAAATTCGTGATTAGGATTGAAATTTATTAAAAGAAAATAATAACATAATTAGTGATTAAGAGGGAAATAAGTTTAAACATTATAACAATTAACATGTTATGTGTATGGTATTATTCAAAGATTATGTTAAAGCACGTTATTTAAAAATAAATTATTTTAAAGATCTTGATTTATTATTAAACATTGAAATAGTAATAATAAAAATGATAAAATAAATTTAAACCTGAACAATGTTTGGGCAACAAGGTTAGACGCACACAACTTAAATTTGGGTAGTTTCATTAATACCAAATTTCACAATTTTAATACTTAATGTGATTGTTTTAAGTATTAATAATTACCATATTTTAATAATTTAATAATATTATCAATAACAATTAAAAACATTAACTCTGGTTAATGAGTTATTATTATGTGACAATAAAACCAGTTGTGACTTTTAACATTCATTTAATTGGTTTGATTTCCTGCGTTCCCCCCATGCTCTACTCCTGTGTCCACCTCTGTTACAGCAATGATTCATCTCTCTCATTTTATACCCATTAGTCAATAATTACATATTTTATTGGTCAAAATTTATAAAAGAGAATTTTAATAGCGATGAGTTAACTATAAGATGTGCATCCCCTAATAAAATATCGAATATTTTAACTGGAAGTCAAAATTTTAATACGAAGTGTTGACCCTTGGAGACCAATTATTGTTATTTTTTATTGGTCCAGATTTACAAATGAAGACCTTAATTTTTCAGAGTTAAAATTATAAAATTTAAAACCATGAGTCCAAAAAAATTGTTTGAATTATAGCACAATTTGTTCTAGTGTTCACTAGTGTATATTATATGATGAATTTTGAGTAAATATCTACATTTTCAAACACTAGAGCAAGAAAGTCCGTGCACAGTTCCATACCATTTATTTTTGTAGTGACACATATACCACAAATACCAATTTGGAGCAAAATTATCAGAGCCGTTTTCAAAATATTTTGAATTTTCTAAAATTACTCATCAGTATATTGCCCTTCATCAAATTTTTACCCAAAAACAAATATAAGGTGTTATCTCACTTATTTGGGAGGTCAAACATAGTCTATACATCAATTTCAATCAAAATCGTTAAAGCCATTTTTGAAATTGGAATTCAAAAAAGTATTCATCACCCTTAATTTGAGGAACAGAGTAAAAATGAAAAAAAAAAAAAACGTAGGTATAAACTTGTAAAAATTAAATATCAAGTTAGAGCACATACATAGACAGAGACAGACAAGAAGACTGGCAGAGTTCTAAAATGCATTTTTTGTTCTTGTTTAATTCTTTTATTTTGATCTCAATTTTTTCAAGATTACAATATTCTCTCTTTTGATGAGAAAGTAAAAATGAATGGGGGCATTTGTCTGTATAGACATTTTTCCGCGTGCACACTTTTAATGTGGGCATTTTTCCATGTGAGCATTTCTTCCTGTGAGCATTTCTTCCTGTGAGCATTTATGGCCGTGGGGTTTTTTCTGTCCGTATTTTTCGTGTGCACTTCTTTCACTTGCACTTTATTCCTAGAATCCCTTGGTTTACCCTGAATGGTAACAGGCTTATGGTTCCACTATGGCTTGGATTATATGAGAGAACCATAGTGTTGTTCGTCAAGGTAAGGCGGCTACCATCTATGGCAAATGAAGTGTACATTACAAATTAATTATGATATGAAAATATCTAAAGTAATTGAATTCCATGATGGGATGGTAATAATTTGATTTGTCAGCTTAGAATTAACTGTAAAACACTTGTGCAATAAAACATTTCATGAATGATTTTACCGATTACATTTGTATAAATATGTATAATATAATATTTTTTCAAGTAGGCCTTATTAAATAACTTGACAAAACATGTTTGAACTTTGATACGACTTTGAGAATACTTATTATATTCAATTTTAGTATGATTTGAATTGAAAGCATGGACTTCACAAACCCATATTGTGCTGATTTTAAAATATATATATATAATTTATTTCTAAATACACAATTTTTTTGGATTGTTATTAAAATTAAACCTATCACTATGGATAGTTATGGCTAGATCCAAGGTGTAGGAACTAGGGAGTGAAGGGTGTTTTAAAAGATGTGCAATAGTATTAGCATGTAAAAAAGATGGGGAAATCCAGAGTGATATGTAAAAATCATCCACAATGCTTCATGCTAAGGTCCCTATCATTGGCAATCTGGTCTCTTGTGAGACCACCTTATACCACATGACCACTTGTGTATGTTATTCAAACATGATAAGATTTCATACTGTTGTTCTTGCGTCTATACTGATGTCAGTGGTTTGTGTCTTGGACAGAATCGTTTGAGTGGTGTTATCGGAGCACCCTCTGGGGCCATGAGGCCAAACTATGGGAAAGGGCGAAGTACAAACTCACACATCTCTCACATTTCACAGGTACTGGAACGAAACGGTGTATTTGTCAGCTTTATTTGTTGCAAGGTTGCTGGTGTCAGATTTATTGTTGTTGCGCGTTTTATTATTTTTATGTGTGTTGTTATTGTTTTTATGTGTGTTGTTATTTTTGTATGTTTATTGTTTTATGTGTTTTATTATTTTTGAGTGTTTTTATGTGTTCTTTTGTTTTACTGCATGTTGTTATTTTCCTGTATTTTATTGTTTTTCTGTGGTTTTTTTAGTATCTGTTTTGTGTGTAAATTAATTTGCTAATCATTATTATAATATACAAATATTTTATTTTATTGCTAACCACTTCGGTGGGTCGAATAGTCTAAGGCAGAGGTTGGTAACATTTTTTTGGGCCCCATTCAACCTATAAATTTATCAGATATCCTGTAATTATCCAATGTTTCTTCACTCTACTTTTGCTTCTTTTTTTTTTGTCTCTGTCTCTTACTTAAATTCAATGTTTTTACAACGTCTTATATTCTCACTTTTATAAAACCAATAGTAATTAAAATATCCATTAAACTATTTAATTTCTTATATAACTACTGATTATGACAGAAAAAGGGTAATTTTAGTATCACTCATACATTATTTTAAAGTATTGGTATCAAAAAGTTTCATGATTGGTTCTGTAAAGTGGAAATAAATTACTTGATTTAAATTTGCCACTATCTTCTTCAAAGTAGTCCTCTTGTACAGCAATACATCAATTTCACTGCTTTTTCCACTTTTGGAAAGCTCCCTGGAAGTCCTTGTCTTGAAGCGTGCACAACACTCCCTGTGATTCAAGCTTTATCTCATTCACGGTGTTGAACCAATGACCTCTGAGCTTTAACTTAAATCTTCAGAATGAGGAAGAAGTCACAGGGGGGCCAAATCTGGTGAGTACTAGGGTGAGGAATGATGATCTTGTTGTTGTGCTCGATAAAGTCACATGGTTTCATCGCAGTGTGTGCGGCTGCATTATCATGTTGGAGCACCTAATTGCCCGCATGCCACTGTTTTGGTATTTTTCGCTGAATGTCCTCCCTCAGACGCCTCAGAACATGGCAATATAGCTCAACGTTAACAGTCTTACCCTTGGGGACAAATTCATGATGCACAATCCGGCGAATGTCGACGAAAATGATGAGCATGCACTTGGTCTTGCTCCTGACCTGCCTCGCCTTTATAGGTCTTGGGGATAGGGGGCTCATCCACTGTTGTATGGCCTCCAGATCGTAATCATAGATCAAACTCTCGTCCCCAGTGGTGCTTCTCGACATTAAGGTTGGGTCATCCAGGGCATGTTGAAGGAGTTCCTGACAGACTTCGGCACGGTGCTCCTTCTGTTATTACCCTGGGTACGAACATTACTGCAATGTGATTCATGTTTTTAAAAAAAAATAGAGATGTTCAGATTGTCTGTACTGATCCGTATTACATTGACGATGTCAGAAATGTCCTTAATGGTCATCTGACAATCCTCACGCACAAGTTGCCTAACTCTATTCACAATATCCGATTTTGTACTTGTGGAAGGTTGCCCTGATATCTCTTCATCTTTCAGTGACATTCTGTCGCTCCTGAAGCGTGAGTGTCACACAAAACACATAGAACGGCTAATAGCTTCATTGAAGGAAGCCTGCTGCATAATTTGAAAGGTCTCCGTTCCAGATTTTCCGAGTAAGATGCAGAATTTGATGTTCACACACTGCTCGAGTTGACGATCTATAATAAAATTGCAAATGCACCCATGCATGTAATAAATAAACGTATGTAACACAACCACTGGTCCACACAGAATGATGCCACTTTTCATACTGACAGATAAATGTTATAGCTTGCCACACAAGTGCATGCATCCCCATACTCCACTCTGTTTTCATTTCAAAGAACCGATCTTGAAACCTTTTGACACCCCTTTCGTGTTTACAAGTTTAAAAGACCTAAAGGTTGACTTTTATTGATGATGTAGTTTTCTCAAACAATCTACTGAAAATTGCTCCTAGTTTGACCAGTTTCTCATGCCTGGTCTAAGGTATCATTCTTGTAATAGATTTGACTACTGATGACAAGATATTGAGGTTTGAACCCTTCTCTGGTGTACTAATAGTGGGTTTTCCAAACTGTTTTTCCTCTGGTTTCACGCAAATCTGTATTCATTTCCTCTGAATTCAACTTTTCTCATTCTCAACACATTAAGGTAATCAGTATTTATGTATATAAGCTGAATAGGTGGTGAGACATGACTACAAAATTGAAAAACTTGCTATTTTATAACTTCATCTTGTCATTCAAATAGGCCTATGTCATATTAGTGCTCCTTGTCTTAGTACCTGGGGTGTAGTTATTAAGTTCATCCTAAAATTATTTTGGATCTGAACCATCAATAAGCAGTACTGAAGATTTAAAACTAATTTAAAATTAAAATTTTAAAGTTCGGTTTTTTTTTAATTGCAAATCTGATATTTTCCCTAATCCTATAGATGAAAATACCCTTAAGGATTAGAGGAGAGCATCCCTGTTGTTAAGGATATAAGAGAGTCAAAGATTTAACCAGGATCATGCAAGTTTATGGTGATCTCTGTTTAGTCACATGACAGGGCTGCTGGAATTAACAAAATTACTGTCCTCTGTGTTTTCCAGCTATGCTCACAGCTCCCATCGGTGGCCCCACCAAGTACTAAACCACCCTGGGTCGAGACTGGAGGTACCGGAGCCCTCGACCACCGCAGTGGCTCCAACTCATCTCTCAACAGCTCCGCCTCGTCGCAGCGTAGCTGGGCGGACAAGGTGAAGGGTCCAGGAACCACCGTGTCTGTGGAGGTACTGCCTCGACTCTCGGGCGCCAACAATGAGGACGGTGAGCTATCTCCCTGCCCCCAATCAACAGTGCATGGTCAAAGGCTCCACTCTCATGCTAGACTAGACCTTCATTGACGAGGATATCGGCGTTTGAATCCTGGACGGGTGTACTGGGGGTGGTTTTTCACTCTTCCTCCATGCAAGTGCGAGTACACTTCCTCTAAATTGAATATTCCTCATCCCTGACTCATTAGCATAATTAGTACATATGTGTATAACCTGAACAATTAGTAAGACTCGGTGATAAAAAAACAACTGCTCTAGATATATTCAAAATAAATATAGTAGAGGTCTGTATTGACCAAGAGTCTTTCTTATGAAAGATGGCCACAGTTGCTTGAAATATCTTATTTTTTCAAATGTATTTTGCAAATATGGGATATGAACATTAGGAAATCAAACTGGGTCCCTTAGCTACATATCCCATTGCTCTATCAGTGTGTCTTCCAGGCCTGTACTGTTCACAAAGTCGTGTATCACTTGTTGTTTCAAGGCTGAATCTCTGATGGATATGAAAGAACATTACTTTCTTAATATTCATTAGAAACACAGCCATAGTAATATTACTTATTTACCATATGACATTAGGAATTCAAAAATTCATTGCCACATTTACAAAAGTCTTATCTTTCAAAATAATATATGTGTGTTTCTACTGTGTTAAGCAAATTGTGTAATTTTCACACATATACAAACTGATATACCTAAAATTCTTTTCAGGCTGATAGCCCTTTGTATATTGTTCGGGTTGCGGTGGGAAGGACATGTAGCGATAATTAATTAGACTAGGTCCGCCTACAAGGTATTGACTGGCATATCTAATGGGAAGACCTAGACACAGATGTGAGGACAACATTAGAATGGGCCTGAAAGATACAGTGTAATAAGGTGGACTGGATAGAACTAGATCATTATAGCGATAGGGTGGAATAAGGTGGACTGGATAGAACTAGATCATTATAGCGATAGGGTGGAATAAGGTGGACTGGTTAGAACTAGATCATTATAGCGATAGGGTGGAATAAGGTGGACTGAATAGAACTAGATCATTATAGCGATATGGTACAATGAGGTGCACTGGCTAGAACTAGATCATTATAGCGATAGGGTGGAATAAGGTGGACTGAATAGAACTAGCTCAAGATGGGGATAAGGTGTAATGAGTTGGACTGGATAGAACTAGCTCAAGAGGAATAGGGTGTAATGAGTTGGACTGGGCCCTCCAGAAGGGCGTAAAATATAATGAGTTCAAAAAAGTTTACCTTTTTTACTGTAAAATACCCATGTGCTGGTAGAACCCAATAATATTGAATAATAATAAATAATTGTTATTGCAAGGACTTTTAAATTAAATTATTTTTCTTTTCCCTATGTGACTCAAGGCATTGTTGAATATTCCGAATTTCATAAGTTATTTTTAATAAATATAGTATAAAGAAACATTCACGGGATAAGTGTATTCTATTTCACAAAACATCTAGCATTCAAGGAACGAATTGTAAAAGATATTATACTATATCTGTGGCAAGGATCCTCGGACAATTCGGATACAGCCTATATCAACAACATCCGTCCTGAGCAAACTGGCTTTGTCCCAATCCCCTCAAATAAACCTGACTGGTATCAGCATCGAATACAAGTCTCTTCAAAGCAACACACCCTCACATTTCAAAATATATTTTCATTTTCATGCCAAAAATTAAAATTTCTTAGTTATTAAACTAATTTAACTTTACATATCCAAATTATAATAATAAGGGAAGGATGCTGTTATAAATCCCATTTAAAATATAATAGTATGTTTGATGTTATTACTAATTAAAATAAGTTAATTATAGAAATTAGAAATGGAAAAGAGAGAGAGACAGAGACAGAGAACAAGAATGTTTTGATCAAGACTTATTCCAAAGAGGAAATATGTTAAGATCTCTGTAAGGTTTTGTAGGTATGAACTTGAAGGCCCACGAAAGGCTCTCCTTACGAACCAAACTTAGTAACTAAACAATAGTTTTTGTTGTTTGGCAACTTAAACTTTCTTAATTCTTACCACAGTAACGAAAAATTACGCAGGTGCCAAAAAATTACACATGCATAGAATAAGTAAGTACAGCCCTGGGTTTATAAAATTAATGCTGACAAAAATATGTATTTGAGTGTAAATTTTTGTTGTGATCTCCAGATGATAGTCAAGGCTGGGAAATGGTGAAGGGAAGGTCCAGATCTCGCATCTCCCCGGCCACTAGGGCAAAGGAGCTTGGTTCAGACCTCTCCGGCAGCTCTGGAAGTTTGCGAGTCCGAAAGAACCAGTCAGCATTGCTCGCCCGTCTGCGGTTCCACCAGCCGAGCGCAGCCATGTCACTGCCTGCGCTAAACCTCGGTGAGGTGGAAGTGCGCCCTTCGCTGGTACCCGCCAGAACCTCCACCAACATCACCAAACAGAAGAACGATCTGAAAGAGTCAAGGACCGCGAAACTGTCCAGGAAACCTGAAAGAAAATCCGGGAGTGTGGAGAAAATTAGCTCACAAGAGAAACTTAAAGATAGATTTGGAAACTCGAATTTGAAGGAAAAACGTATAATTACGAATTCTAAAGAAAAGCTGAGCAATCTCATGCCCAAAGAAAAAATAATTAACCCTGTTTTGAAAGGCAAGCTTAGCATTGCAAATTCTATTAATAGTAGTCTTAAAGAGAAGCTTCCTACAGAAAAGTTAAATGGAAAAGCTATGTGTACTGAAGAAAATAAAGAAAATGTTAAATCGTTGCCTCTTGCCATTGAGAAATGTAATGTTTCAGAATTGCTAAGCTCTGAAGAAATAGAAACTAAAAAGTTTGAGAATGGAGAAAGTAAACATCCAAAAGGAGATATTTCAGACTTGGATGTATGGTACGTTCAACATAATCTAATTTAATTATAAACTTGTTAAACTCGAAGCTTTCATTCACTCTATACTTTCCATCCTATGCCCTGAGTAATTATTTTATTCTAGCCATATATTTTCCATTACCGGCTTGCTAGGCCCGCCGTAGCTTCAAATGCCTTATAATCTAACTTAACACGAGGACAGACACAACATCCAATCCCCACCTGTGAATTATTCACTGTGAAAGGCAACAATACATTTTTTGGCCATGCCGGGAATCAAACCTGGGACCCTTTGTTCATTAGAAGGACACACTATTGACTGAGTCAAGGTGTCGAATTAAGTATAAAATAATTTGATCTAAAGATCAGGATTTTCAGTTTCGCAATTATTAGATCTAAAATCTCATTCAATGAATGTTTTGGCCAACAAAATGGCAAAATTCAGAATTGGGTGAACTTTTATTGTGATGGTTATTAGTTATTTTGTTGTTTCACTCTGGTGTCGGAAAATTGTTAATGTACTAGTCCTTTGCAGAAATGACATTTTGACTTCGGGTAATTTTCGAGTGGGAGACAGGAACAAAGTTAACAGTAATTTGTTCACTATACGTTTGCATATATATGTTTCATATTTTTGATGATAGTCCAAATTTAGCCTTCACATTCATTACAATAAAAAGTATTATTATTATTATTACCGCGTCTTACTACCCGTTCATGTTATACGCACTTACGCTAATGTGTAATGGTAGGGTGATTCTGAGATGAAACGGAGGACCTACAGTTTAACGTGGAATCCGAACCAGGGTGGAGGCCTGGCATTCCCCACATTCACAAGATGCTGAATAAATAAAAGTTAGCCACAGTCTTGTACATAATAATACCAAATCATTTTTTTAACCGAGCTAATGTGTCTGTTACCTGTTAGCTTTTAGTTACCAAAGCTCTCGCCAAAAGCGCTGTTGGGTCCCAAAAATATTAGTTTATCCAACTATTACTATACAGGATACAAAATCAAATGGATGCCATTCCAAATAATAATGTTTACTTAATAGACTTGCCTTTATGCAAACAACTATGTTGAAGAGGTATTTATTGCAAAATTTGATATTTAAAGGCCACTTTAATCATTATTTTGCACTAAAAATATGTTTTCTTGACTTAAATCCATTCTTGGATAGATATTCGCCTCAATTATGTGTTAGGTGGCTATGTTATTTATGGCGCTCAGTTGTTTGTAAGGTAGTTAATAATAAGAACTAAAGTTTTGAGTAGCTATCTACTTAACAGAATATATCTTTAATTTAAATTTAATAACTTAATAAAATGTTTAATGCAAATCAAATACAAATATGACATTGATAGACCATCTTTGATTGTAAATTTTTTAAATGTTTTTCTGAAAAATCTTGGTAAATATTTTTTCCTCTGCGAGTTTTGGGAACAACCAATATCCCAAATTATTTCTCTGAGCTAGTAATCCTGCACAGCCCTAAAGTCTACTTAACATGACTTTGGGGTTTTAGTGAACATGTAAAAACCAAACATGGCAATTTATGTTTAGGTCTTTTACTTTTTTTTATATCTTAACGTTTATTTTAGTTTCTTCTTTCCTACCAACCACATTATATATAGTATTAACTTATTATTAATTTTATTGGAAAAAAAAACCTAAAAAAATGTATTTATTAAACTAAACACCTACTTTAAAATGGCATTTTGATTAAAAGTAATATTATTATAAAACAAAGGTAATGTTGAGTACATTCACAATTAGTCGGGACTAAAGTGAAACAGCAAAAAAGCTAATAATGATTACAATGAAAACTTAACCCAACTATTAATATTGCTGTTTCATTTAAATTCCAGGAATTTCAATTACTGCGATTTGAGGGCTAAACACCGGGATATTGGGTTAGGTGTGTGCAAAGCTTTGAAAACTGGACTTTACTTCAAATATTAATTTGCTTCAATTTTGATTTGAAAGTAAAATTACGGATTTGATTACTCCAAAGCTTTGCCAAAAAAAACAAAAATAATATTTAAACTCAAAAAACACTTTTATGTTTATCTTTTTAAATTTTCTGACACTTTTTCCTTCACAAATTATTGTTAGTATGGAAAAAAACTGAAATAAAATATGTAAATTTTTTTTATGAAACCTTAACCTAATTTATCATTTTAAGCATTTTGTAAATCATATTTAATACTTAAATTTCATAGTTTTTCAACATATAGTATTCTAATCCAATATTAAACAATTTTATTACTATTCAAAATCATATTTGGCATTAGGAATCTCATAATATTTGATTCGACTTCGCTTCGAATTGAAAATGTGGACTTTGCACACCCCTAAATTGAGTAATTGATTTTAAAAATCTTAGTAAAACATAATAAGAAGGGTATTTTAGAAAATATACATTTACTGTGGTCAACATTATTTATAAAATCTAAGGGTGTTATTTATGATTCAACACCTTGGGCCAGTTGGTAGCGTGTCCGTTTACTGAGTTAATGATTCTGGGTTTGATTCCCGGTGTGACAGAAAAATGTATCATTGGTGAAATGTGGGTTTCCCCTTTCACAGTAATAAATTAACAGCCCGGGGACTGGATGTTGTGCCTGTCCTAGTCTTAAGTTAGCTTGTAAGTTAGCATATGAAACTATGACAGGCCTAGCCAGCCAGTCGTGGAAAATATATGGCTTGAATAAAAACTGACCCAGACCACAGGCTGGAAACAGTAATGGATGTAAAGTAAAGTCGAGTTTAAATGAAACCATTGAGTATTTTTCGAATTCAAGTAATATGGTTGTACTAGAAATATTTCAATATGAATTTTAGTAGTATATTCATTGATAAATCATAAGTAAAACATAGATTTTCCAGACTGAAATTTTATTTTGTGTAAAAAAAAGTTATCAAACAAATTCACAATTTTAAATATGTATTTAATATAACTGTAAAGCTTACCCTTTTTTAAAATAAACAAAAGGAAATATTGTGGGGCTTTATTTGCCTTTAATTAATATCTTTAAATTCAATAAAATGAATTAAACCTTATATTCATGATAAAATATCAAAACTTCTTAATTTTCGATATTTTCTAGTTTTGCTAAAATCTTCGAGTTAAAGCAGCTACCAAAACAAACCCAAATCGAACCCAACCTGAACCCAACTTGAACCCAAACTTTCGAGTATATAAATAACTATGTTAAAACTAAAGTCCGTTAACGATAGGTTTTTACATGGATGACAGTTCGAAAATCATATGTTTAGGTTTTGGGTTACCAACACTTGTAAAAGATCACGGTTTTGTTATAAATGTAAAGATCTTTAATTACGGTACCAGTTATATAATACATTTAAAATAACATAAACTTAAGTTTTCTGACACTTTTTCATAATTTTTAATAATCTCTTTTTACCAACTCGAAACAATATTTTAAACATATTTAAAGTACTTATTCTTCGTTTTGGAACGTTATTGATTTTGTGTAATATAGCGCACACATCAATACCTTTTAATACAGCCATCGTATTTACTTGGAAAAGAGAAAATTGTTGTTATTTTTTTTACATACAATAAATGATTTTATGATTATTTTATCATATTTTGAAATATTTAACTGAATAAAATGTTTTCATCAACTGCGTATCTGCATCATTGTAAAAATTTTGTCTACCGTCATGTTCAACCATATGGTTTAAAATCATCTGTCACCATTTTAAAGCTATGTTCATTAAAAGTTTTTGTGAAAGTGGTGTGAAAGATTTTTGTGAAAGTGGAATAAAACGATAAATAAACTTTGTGTCCGTTCTCAAATAAATATATAAATAATATTGGCCTAAATTACTGTGGTTAACTATCACATTAATATACTACCATCTGTTTTCATTACAGTCATCCAAAGTGATAGATGTCAGCTTTTGGCATAGTGATATATTATGGACTATTTCTAGTAACATTTTGAGCTGTCATCCAAGTAAACTTAGGTCATGAATGAATTATAGACATCTGCAAAGCAGGTTTTTGGAGTTCGAATTAAATCTCAAATCAATGCAAATATTATTTGCGAGTTTTGAAAAATTATTGAATCAAATCGTAACCTAAAGCTACAATGCTAAAAAATGGTTACACTTAAAAAAAATTAGATTTGTTTTGGACCACAGTCCCATACTTTCTTCAATATGGTTACATTCTAAAGATCCCCATTTGTTGTGGTGCTTATAAAATATTTCACTACATATGTCGAGTCCTCACTGTAATCAAATTTGTTGCACATTACCAAAGGATGTGAATATAGGCTACACAAAAGTCCATAAAAGCTTTTTGGGGCAAAAAACGGCGTATTTTCTTTTCATTAAGGTAATATATCATACACATTTACTTTACCTCACAGGAATTGTCATTAAAATTTATTTACATATTTTAGGTACATTGTGGGATTTTAAAAAATCTAAAAGATTATTGAATTTTTTTAGTTTGGTTTTATTCTATTTATTGAATCAAATAATATAGATTTATTATCAATATCGATACTATTTAAGCCTCGCAGCTCCCTAGTTAAAACATCAATTCATTTTTTCCTAAAATTGAAAAATGACACTTGTATACACATGGGACTCAAACCTAAGACATTTGGTTTAGTATGCCAATACTCTTATCAGTGAGATATCCAGAAGCAGGGATGTTGTATCAAAAGAAAAGTATCGATAATGTATTCATTTAAGGTATCGGAAGAAAAATATAGATATTGTAATAGTACTGAAAGAAAAATATCGATAACAGTACGTATCGGTATCGAAATTTTAATCTGGAAAAGAAGTTATTTTATCAATTAATAATTTCAACTTCTGCATGATAATAATTGTATATTTATAATTATTTAAACACTGAAAATACAATGATTTAACCCTAGCTTAGTATATTTAGGTCTAAGGCATGTTTGTTATATGTTGGAACATGAAAGGTATGATAGTATTGTATGATGGATATTATCATCACAGCTTTCAAAATGTTTATGAAAATGTAACTGATGGAAAGTTATTTAATAACTATATATAATTAGTAATATATTTTTTACAGTCTGTTTGGAACCCTTCTTTAACCAGAGTAAACATCTAATTCAAGTATGAGTGAAGATAACAAAAAAGTTGTTTCTTTCGATACGAATTCGATACCGAGGTGCGAGTACTAATATCAGTAAAAACATTGAGTAAAATATACTAGTATTGAAAGGAAAATATCTATATTAGTAAAGTATTGATACTTTTTTACGTCTCTCTCCAAGAGTTGTCCTGTCTCATGGTCACTCTTCACTCATATTTTAAGCCAAATTCCTATGTTTTTGATTTCCAACCAGATGTAATTTTTCAACTTAAAGAATATGATATTTTAATGCAGCTATAACCTTAGTTAACTCTCAGATCTAACATTTATGCATTTTAATAATCTTATTTTCAAGGTTGAAAGTGGACATCGCGGATATTGATTCGGTTCAAGCACTTTTGAAGGAGAGTCATAAAAGTCTAATGGAGGAGGATAGTAAAAATTCTGTGGAAGATATTGATAAGTCTCTCTTGGAAGAAGGTGATAAAAATCTTCAGGAAGACACCGACAAACTGGAGGAAGATATGGAGGACAGAAACTTGTTAAATGAGGAAGAAATCAGGGAAAACAACGAGCTCTGCGCTGAAGTGGCTATGCTGAGGAAGGAAATCCACGAACTGGAGACGGCTGAAATGGAAGTTAGTAGCTTTATTAGACGGCCTCAAGGCTGATATGTTGACTTACTTCCCATTCCGTTCCTGTCCTAAGGTAAAAATGACATTCCTGTCCCTCCGTAGCTTTTAGGGGTGTGCAAAGGCCACTTTTTAAATGCGAAGCGAAGTTTAAAACGTTTGAAGAAAAGTCAAAGTTAAAAACCTATATTAACAGTTTTTGCACATAAGCTTACTGATAGATTAATAAATTATCACTAAAGTTTTAATATTTACTTACAACATGGAGATGATAACATTATTATGCAAACTTTACATATGCATGTCTTTTTATCTGCATTTCTATGATGATAATTAATAATTAAACTCTGTTTTGGTTTCCTAATTTCCATATCAGCCATTTTTAATAATAAAGATAACGTGAAGAGCTATGAAAAACTTCTGTGACAAAATGCACTTGTAAATTTGTCACAGATATTCCAAAGAAATAGAATCTTATGGACTAAACATTAGACGCAAGCTGGAATGATAACACAACTAAAGCGATTTTTCTGCTTCATAACAAGGACCTTAGTGTTATTTCTTTATATGTATTTTTATTTTTTACAAAATTATGTTGGCAATAATGAATATAATATATTAACATTTACTTACCCTCGTTTGATCTATGTTTATTTTATGGTAGTTAAATTACTAGTCGGTATTCATATTCTGTTTGGTAAAGTATTAAAATGATCAAATATTGAAATATGTAATATTTAATAAAATAGAATTAAATCGCTTGATGCTTTATCAAAATTTTTCGAATATGCGAAGGTTATTGTAGATGTCGAAGTTGAAGCCGAAGGAAATTTGACCTTCGACTTCAACTTTTCAAAGCTTTGCACGCCATTAATAGCTTTAACTAATTTTAAGCACACTCTTAATAATCCTTATATAGATGAACAAGAAAACATACTTAGTAATGGTAAAACCTCTGGTTGATTTTTTCATGTTTTCGAACAGATGGACACGGAAACTGATGAGACTGAAACGGACGGGGAAGCCACTCTTGGGGTAGAGGAAGAGGAGGATGAAAACAAATCAGCCATCGAGGATATTTCTGAAGACATTCCACTCGAGATGCTATACGGGAATGCTCTGGAAGGTAAATAGTACTGAAAATTACTCTTCTTTTTTACCCCTCTCGGGTTTGAATCGTCTAAGCCCTAAGGCATCACTTTCACAATAATCTGGACTGTGGATGACTAGAAGATAGTTCTTAGAATCCCAATCGGGTGAACTGAGGGTGGTTTTCCCTAACTGGCTTACCACATAAGTGTGGGTACACATCTCCTAAATTTATCCTTTGTCATTCCTAACACTTTTGGTTAATTAATGTATATATACATACTGAGAAGTAGGATCGATTTGAATAAATTTGACAGGCTGAGAAATGAGAGAATAAGAGGAATAGTAAAAGAAGAGCCAGTCCAGAACAGAATATAGAAGGCACGACAAAGGTGGTATGGCCATGTGAGGAGAATGGGGAGGGAGAGAATGCCCAGAAGACTTTTAGATCTGGAGGTGGGGGATAGGAGGTCGAAAGGAAGACCAAGGGACAGATGGCGGAAGGGAGTAAGGAGGAGAGTGGAGTAAAGAGGAAAAGACTGAGCCAAGGTGAAGGGAGAGAGATGGTGGGAAGAAAGGAATACACACACACACACACACACACACACTAAATAATGTAAATTGTTATACACACATACACATAATATGTGTATTTTCGAAAAGGTTGCTAGACACTGTGTTAAAAAATAAACTAATACCAAGTTGCTGTAACTAGGCAACAGTTGCGTATTTCCTTGGCCATCTACTTTCCATGGTCAGATAACAAGGCTTTGTATGATAATATACTGGTCGTGGCAACAAGGTGGCAAGTAAGGCAATGCCATAGGACATCACTGTCCCTCAACAATCTGGATTTCTGGTAGCTAGCGGAGAGTTTCTCCACTGGGTGTATTATGTCTGGTTTTCCATATGTGATTTATCATCTTCTATATCCTGGAAGGACGGAGGAATATGGAGGTATTTTACTAATTTGACCCGACCACAGGCTGGAAACAGGTTTTATCATTCACTCCACACTAATGTGGGTGCATTACTTTCAAGTTGCACTATCAAGCCCCTGCCCTTTGAATACCTCTTTAATAACCTTGTGGGTCATACATGCTCATTAAAGTAAAAAAAAAGGGTACATGAAGCTTTTGAAAATATTTTTAATCTGCGTTATTTTATTTTTGAGATTGATGTTGCTTTAGGAACATAGTACAGACACCCATCTTGAAGTGTTATTGCTTTTTTGTTGGCAGGTATGTCTTGGGGCGAGCAGGTGGACACCCTGGAACAGTTGAAAGAACTAGTGGCCCGGCATCCGGGCAGGGCTCAGGAGCTGCACCAAAAGCTGTCATCCCCATCTCGCAGGCGCACTTTACTGGAAACTGTGCGCCGCCTCAATGTGAAGCAGGCTAAGGCTCAGGAGAAGAGAACTAGACTGCTACAGGAGACGACAAGCCGGTTGCGGGAACTTCTCAACAAGGTAAACACACACATGTATAGTGGGACTTTGTAGGAAGGAGCGTTCAGAAAATACAAACATATTCATAACATTCTTCTTTATCATTATGGTTATTTTATACCTATATTTATTTATGACATAGCATGCAAGAGAGATTAGGAAAGTGGAGGCTATGTAAATAAAGTTTGTAAGAAGCAAGTTAGCCATCACGAGGAGAAACAAGACAAGGAATAAGCTATCCGTGAAAGAGTGGGGGTACAGGGAATACATGAGATAGTAGAGGAAGCAAGATTAAGATGGTATGGTCATATAATGAAGATGGAAAAAAGAGAAGCTGAAGTATGTAGGCAAAACACTGCAAGAGAAACCAAGAAAGAGGTGGGAGTAACAGATAACACCCATCAGGAAATTTAGTCAAATTCACCTTTTTTTTCCCTTAGTATTCCTGTATACAACCTATCAAATTCCTTAATTTCATATATATGTTTTTTTCACTAAATGACTTTTGGTAGAGAAGTAAAATAAAGTCTGTTCAGCATAGAAATTGTTTTCTGAAAGGCCTTTTTCCCTGCCAGAAATATATTATATAGTAGGATATTGGTAGGAAAAAAGACCTTTCAGAGAGTAATTCCTACCGTGAATGAAGTATATGTGTTTGAGCTGGCTTTTATGATAGTTGCATTTTAACCAAAGGCAAATATTTAAAATTTAAGAGTGCCTCATTGCTAAACAAATTTAAGAATGAGAAATTTAGCCCTCATTATTCTATCATTAGCACTATATACTTCTTCAGTCTTCTCCACAAGATATTACAGACTCCCTCACGACAGTACTTAGCAACACATTTTAATATCTTAAAAAGATCAGCATCAGCTTTATATACACGTTATAGCCCCACCCTTATAAGCATCCCAATTCACAAATATGGAACACCTATTCTCGTTTATTGCACTAGGGCCTTGGAATGTGCTACAGCCCCCCCCCCCTCCCTCATCCCCTCATCAAGCAACTTGACTGGGTTGACTTTTTTCAAAACTTCACTCAAACATAATACTATTTATAGGAAAATCTAGTGTTTATTGCTTTTGTAAACATAGTAAATAAATAAAATAGATAGAAATAAATGGAAGAGTTTCATAAATTGTACCCAGTTCACTGAAACAATAAACAGATAGTTAAAACAATATTGAAATTATGTATTGATATTGACCCGCGATACGGTGCCAATTAAGTTGATACGGGCTATAATCATGATATTGCCCTGTGATAAAGCAGTATCTATTACAATATTGGGTTTCGCGATGATGACTATGCGAACATGCCTTACTGCACACTTGCTCTCAGTTATGTGATCTGAGTATATTTGATACTTATAATTATAAAATTAGAAAGACTTTTGATGTTGCACACGTTTTATTTAACTGATTAAAGCGTCGATACTTAATATATGATATTAAATTATATGTTTACCGATTGTTTTTTACACATATTACATGTTCCCTGCTCCGTTTACTGTGTAATGTTATATTCTCTGTAGATTTGTGCTACTGCTATATGGATTCATACACACAAGCGGCTTATATATGACCTACCACTTGCCTCTTGGACCCCTTGTCACCAGTGTTAAAACTAACTAATAGAAAGACTCCTGGCGACAGGTATTGTGAAGGCTGGCTTTCTATTGGGTAGAGGTACAAGATTTTGCTAAATACTACAGAGTTGATCTTTTAAAGAAAAAAGGGTTTCATGGTGCAATAGATTGAATTTACTTCTGAAAAGCTTCTGACTCTCCATGGATGAAGTATTAAAAGGATATTTTATATACAGTTTATCAAACTAAAATACACTTCATCCATGACTTTTTTTAATATATGAGAGGGGTCCAAAACAGTATCACTACATGCTGATGAGAAAATAAAACCTTTTGTATACAAATGTTTGAATAATTGTATGAATGAAGGAATGAATAGATTAATGAATGGAGGTAATCTAAATATTATATTTAAAATTTAATCAACTATAGTTATTGTTCCTCTTAACTTATTTAGTTCATGTATTGGGTAAGGGTAAGACAAGGCAAACTAATCTTATCACCAAACTGTATCAAAATAAATAAAATAAATATAACACTTAAGTTTGAATTGATTTATTTAGCTTTTTTTAGCCAAAAAATTCCTTTATTTAGTGAAATCCAATCATTCTATTAACCAAAAATCAGGGTTTAAATTACAATTTTATTTTTTTTACATTTAGTTTGTATTTTCCATAGTAAATTTAATAACTAATTTATTAAAATAAACCATATATGTCTAAAATGTTTTCTTACTTTCTAAGAAATTGGCTCTGAATATAGATTAATTATTTGTATGTAAACCTATCTATAATAACTAGAGATGAGCAACTTTTAAATTTATTTTAACTTAAAGTTTATTATTTTTTCAAATATGTTATTGAAGCGCTATTCAAACGTAGTCCTGCCTTATAAAATGGGAATGAACATATTCTAGTTGAAAATATGTTCGTGTTTTAAATAGAATATATGTTCATAAATCGATATATTGCAAGAATCGAATATATTTTTTTCTACGTGAAAATAGATAATGGATATATATAAGAAAATAATAATAAAACATATTTAGGCATTATTGAATTCACTATTTCCAATGTGTATGTTTAATAGTTGAGCATGTTGTTTTAGTCTTTATTAAAAAATCCGTTTGTATTTTTATTTTTGCTATCTTAATACAATAAAATAGCCTTTAATAATGATTAAAGTTGATCAAAGGATAACTAAGCCTAATTTGTTTATTTCACATATTTTTTAGAAACTTAACTCATTCTAACACTTTTAAAAATAACTAAAAGACACTCAAATTTTGATTGATTTGATTTTTAAACAATAATATGAGTCTAGATTGTTTAGTTTGGCTGGATTTTAACCTTTATTTTGGGAGGGGTGGTTGGGGTTTATTAAAATTGAAACCATGATTGAAATAAATCCTAAATCATAATTTAGGCCTATATTGTATAATGTAGGTCTATTTGTAAATCATTAAAATTTATAACGATTTTCTAGGATTTGGATTCAAGATTCGAAAATAAAATGTAGATTCATATTCAATATTCGGATTTGAGAAATAGTGGATTCGACCCATATCTAATAATAACATAACAATAAGTTGCAATAATTTCTTTTTTCCATTTTAGGTTGAAGAAGTAAAGGCTTCTCAAGCTCAATCAATTGAAGAGAAGCGAATTCGCTTAGAGATGAAACTAAAACGAGCTGAAGTCAATCGTAAAATGCACCTTAAAGGAATTATTCGTAAAGCACATGATGAAGAAGCAAAACTCAAGGAGATAGCTTTCATCAACGAGCTGGAGGCCCAAAACAAGAGGCACGACTTTATGGCCCTCTGTCAGGTATGTCTGAATATTTTAAACAGGATGAATATGCTGGGGAATGGAGGAGGTTACATATTGAAGAGTTACATATAATTTATACATCACAAGACATTGTTATGATAGTCAATTATTGCAGATTATGGTGGGTAGGACATGCAACACGAATGGAAGAATCTAGAACCTTGTTCAGAATATTGACTGGCAAACCTAATGAGAAAAGAGACTTGGGAATTCTTAAACAGAGATGGAAGGATACCATTAGAATGGAACAAAAAAAAATTTGTTGTAATTAAGGACTAGATAGAACTAGCTCAAGATAGGGATATATGCCATACTTTAATGAGTATGGCAACGAGCTTTCAAGTTCTTAATGCCATAGAGGAAGTAAGTGATTAATTGGTATTCCTTCAAACATGAAACATTTCTATGTCTGAAACTAATTTTTTCCTAAAGTAACTTCAAATTTTCCAAGATTATAGGTGAAGTTCTCCTCTTGCTTATTTAACATTTTTTGGAACATTTCATTCAAACCATTAGTAATTTGAGTATACCTCTAATTTTGAGAGAAAAATTGGGATTTGGTAGATGTATTTGAAATATTAGTAAGTATGAGTAAGTAAGGAATTCTGACGACGCATGTCTGTACCAACTTCATTCATGTTCTCAATGGACAGAAATAAAACCAATCAAATGTACTGTATTTATAAGCAGACACTCACGCCGTCTCTGTAGTGCTTGGCGTTGCTTTATTGTTTAGTGTGGTTCCCTCTGAGCAACTCTGTGAACACTATGTAGCTCAATATACTTTAACATTCTGTATATTTAATTTCTACTCCAATAAATTACTATAATAATACTCTTATGTACTAATCATGCTAATGGTTTAAGGGTTCAGGTTGGTTATATTTAAAAGTAGTGTACCCTCATTTGTTTGGAAAAATCCTTTTGGGAAAACCACCCTATTAGACCCAACTGAGATTTGATCCTCAATCTCCCTGTCATCGGTGGTCTAGTCTACCGCGAGAGTAGCGTGTAAGACCACGCTGCTACTAAACTGATAGTACTGAAGGGATTCACTAGATATTGAGATAGTTACTGAAATAAAGTAAATTTTGGGAATATATTAACTCTTTTATATTTTCCTTAACTGATGTCTTACCAGTTATGGAACTGTATATTTTATTGTGGCAAACACAAGACAAGTGCATTTTGCTTGCACCCAGAAGACATATACATGGATAGTAGTGGTTGCGAGAGGTTTGTGTTTAGTAATTAACCGTAGGAGAAGGTGCAGGAAAGGGGAATAGGAACAAACACAATATGGCTCTAAAATGAAAGGAACACAGTTCATTTGGCTGCCTCTTGATTAATATCGATCATAAACGCGAATTGTCATTTTTTCTGGGGTGGACGGGATCCTGAACCATCAGGAATTTATCTATTCCCGTAGGTTGGGTGGGTTTTACCCTTTCCAGAAAAGTTTCAGGCGGGGTAACAAAACATAGTGCTCCAGAAAACAAAACAAAAGTCATGTCCGGCGCTCATGTTCTAGCAGTTATTGCTGACTCATCACTGTTAATCTCTTTTGTAGACAATCTTCTTCATTGTTATTTAGCAAACTTGGTGGCTGGGATAGGGAGGGTGTTATTTTACCACTTGTGAAGGGACAAACATGTTGGGATGTGCTTGTCTATCAACAGTTATTTGTTAGGTTTAGGACCAGTCCTATGACTCCTGGATAAATATTGATCTGGCAGATAAATATTTCTATCTGGTCGATAAGTTAAAAGTTTGTCATATGACTGCCAGATAGAATATATTTATCCATCACATTTTTATCAGGAGGTGTAAGTACCTAATAAATTTTATCTGGAAGTTAAAATGGTTGTTGCCATAGTGACGCGTTGTTTTTCATGGAGTTTGTCCTATCAGAATATGTTTTTAGGTTAAAATCTTGGTTCACGTGTTTAGAAGCACAGGCTCAGGCTCTAACTATATAAAGTTAGAACATTTAATTCCCATTTTTATATAAACTGATAATCTATTTGTAAAGTTATATTTATATAATAACAAATTATCAAAATGTGATTACAATAAATGAAATTTTGTAAACCTTGTACCCAACTATTAACCATATTTTGGCAGACACCGAAATTAGTACTTGCAAAATTACTTAGCTTCCGCGCCCACATGACGCCATTTGTTTACTCTCACCAGTTTAGCCGCCATTATTTATTAAAATGTTCAGCATTATCTGCCAGATAGTAGCGGTAGCAGTAGGGCCTATACACATGCGCTCACCAGTAAAAACAATACCAACCTTGCGTTTTCTGCATAAAAATATATATATTTATTCTTCAGATAGCTATCCGGCAGATAAATTCAGTTCATAATAGGCGTAAAATATTAAAGTGGCTGATAAGCTTTATCTGGTCACTAACTTTAACCTCCCAATAGCAATATTTATCTGGGAGTCATAAGACCGGCTCTTAGCAAGTGAAAGAGCTTGACAGATTTAGAGGAGGTCAGAGATATATTCTCCTATCTATTGGGCTGTGGAAAGAAAGGGGGAAGGAAGTAGCCTGCCAAGGACAACCATTTATGAGGGATCAGCTGTCAGTTGTTTGTGAGCCAGACAGGGAGTAGAGTATAAGGGGTGCTAAACAATCACCTTTAAGGGGTGTCAAACCTAGAGAGAACATTTAAGGAAAGTGACTTTTAAGAGGTTTCAAAACTAGATAATATTTTGCATTTTCTTACTCAGAGCAAATGGAAGAGGTTCCAAACATTATGTTTTGTAGTATTTTTAGTACTATGCAGACAATTAAATATCAATTACAATTTTTGAAAGAAATTAACTAATAAAAATAATTTCCATCAAAAATTTAATAAAATCAAGTATTTTATTAATTGTATTATCAGATATAAATTTTAAAAAAAATTTATTTGATTCGATAAAAAATGCTATTCACGCTCACTTTTATCTATTTGACTATGTTATTTGTTACTACCTTTAGCAATGTTTTTCAGCACTGCATTTATTACTTATTCTAGTTATATGCCTATGTACTAATTACTCTAATGTGTTAGGAGATCTACCTGAATTTGGGTGGATAGAGTGGGAATCCATTTACAAAAAACCACCCTTAGTACACCCGGCCATGATTAATCTAAATATCCCCATCATCGGCAGTCTAGTCATCGGCAGTCTAGTCTGTTGCGAAATTGTTGCCTTAGACCAGTGGTTCCCAACCTTTTTCAGACCGCGTACCCCCCAGCTGGCTTAGTTCCTTTCCGCGTACCCCCTACCCTAAATCCTCCGGAC